>JAGDQP010021951.1:14089-30828 GCA_022664845.1 Lepisma saccharinum | reverse complement strand
TCCCCGACCAGCAAAATTCACCGGACAATTCCCCGACCAGCAAAATTTTCCGGACAATTCCCCGACCAGCAAAATTTTCCGGACATTTCCCTGACCAGCCGTCGGACATCCAGATTGAAGTCTAATCGAGTGTTACAAAACAGTATATAGTTCATACATATTTCTAAAATACGACTAAACCTATGCAGTGCTCAATGAATGACTGAACACAAAAACTGAGCGATGTTTTGCACTAAATCACAAGTACCGGTAATCGTACCCAACATAACGTATAGCCCTTGGTGCCTTTCTAGCAACTGGATTCAACGCCAAAAGAATTACTGAACTACTACACAGGATATAGACTCAAAACTTTTTGTTTACCGGTAATCGAATTAGAATAAACGGTAAGAATACAAAAATGCGAGAAAGCAGGCTGGTGAAACATACCTGTAAAAACGATACTATTACAGCACTTCACTGGTAATTTAAAAACGAAAATACTTTTTCTTTTTTTTTAATCAATCAACTCAGGACCTGCAATACGGAACCAGGATTTTCTTTATTAATATATTGAATGCTAACATACGAGTTAGTGGCTGGTACAATTAATTTTTCTGAATAGCCATATGTTCTGGTTTATTTTACGGAATTATTCACACGCTACGGTTGTCTTCATGACTATGTTTAGGAATTACACAGTATAAAATAATAAAAAACCTACTACACCTGCACCAGCAATATGAATGAACTGCTTCTTGTATCCTGTTATGACAAACGAATGTTTACTCAATGTTGCCAATGTAACAATTTTAAGGCTAAACCTAGTAATTCTGAGTAATCAATCATTCATGGATTACGAACTGTTTGGTAATATTTCTACGACCGAGTTAGTTTTTATACACACTATCTACAACACCCTGTATTCACTCCTCAATACAGACAAAGTTGTTGGGAGGAGGGAAAAATAGACAAGTAACTTTCAGTACACCCGCTTAGAACAACAGGTATGGGAATATTTCATTTTGATTCTTAGTATGTACAGAAAATCACACAGAACACAAAGTCTAATACATAATTTTCTAGAGCATAATTCTAAGATCAAAAATACACGCCACATCATAAAAGCGGAAATTTTTCACGTTTTTTTTATCGATGAGAAAGTGTTTCCATTGAAAATTATTGAATTTCAATCGAAAAGAGGATTTTTAACTAAACACATTCACATTGAATAGAAAATGTGATGTTTTCAGATGGGATTCCGATGCTTTACGGATGTAATTTATTCTTGAAACTTGAAATGGCGGCTTCTCGCCCTTTTCTTACCGCGAAAGTTATTGAAATTTAATCTACTGTGAAGTTAATCACGTTTACTTTTAAATATGACAGCAGAAGACCTGATAACTTTTGTCAATGATAAAAATTACATAAGAAATCTTGGAACGTTGTTCTCAGGTACCTCACGGGAGGAAAGACACCACCCTTCTGGAGGCGTTCTCTTGCAGTTGTCCACCTGGCGGAGGAGACAAAACGCTGAATGGCTGGCCAGGAGGTAGCAGGTTTCATTTTCGCCGAATTCAAGTTTATTTCTCTTTATTATTTCTTAATACTTATCAATCAATGCACCATTGTACATTTTCACAATTTTGTTGCGTTGTGTTCATGTTCAAAAGGTGAAAACTTCATCTAATAGATGGAAATCCATCCAGAAAATACAACATTCCGGTCGAAAATTGCTATCATTTATCCCACTTATTTTTTATTATATTATTATTATTTCTAATGGAAATTATTCACCTTTTCTCCGAGGAAAGTACGCTTTACAAGAGTGGATAATCTTTTCGCTCCCGTGTGTCTGAAATATTCCACTCCTCCGTACTTAGTGTGTGTTATCGGTTGGAATTTCCGGAATATTCCGAACGGATACACTTTATTAAATGTATTCGTAGAGCATTCTCAAGGGAATATTCATTCGTTACTGTGTTGTGTGCGTAGATCTTACTCCCCATTAGACCTGCTTCATTATAAGGACATTCAATATTCCGGAATTGAAAAATGGAAGATAATGGATGTCTATTCTTCACCATCAATGTACTATATAATACAAGATATGCATTTTTGAATACCACACACACAAACTGCGTGCCATATATTTTTTCCAAGATGTGTAACAAAAAAAAAAAAAAAAAAGATAGCAATCTTCATGTTGTCTATTACAGGACCGGGAGACCACTGCGGCAACTGCACGCGCGTCCAATGCAATACGGGGTATTACCTGCGCATATACGGGAACGCGTGTTTATGTTCCTGAAATGTAGATGTGGGTGGGTCTGAAGAGAGAAACAGAGAGATGCAATGAAAATTAACTTTCATGGTACAGATCATAAAACAACACGTACTACGGTGCACCAGGCATTTTCTTTTTTTTTTCGTTAGAGACTCGTAAAATACGAACACTAAAACCGGCGCCCAAGCATAAAAGAGTATTAAATGTGGGGTTTTTAAGAAGCACAAATGTAAGTAGATGCGAGCCTGCCGTCATTTTGCTAGGTTATATGCTAACCCACCACCACCCAAGAGGTAGTTATTCTTCGCTATTTGTGAGCGTTATATGGGAAGAACAAAATGTGTTAGCTGCATGTTAGTAGTTGTTAGTTAGTACATATACATCTGAAATGATGCTTGGGCAAGATAACACACATAGAACACGCTGTTTTTTTTTTTTCGCGCAGCCTTTTTTTTGTTAAATCGACAAAATGGCTAACAAACAACTCGACGTTGGTTGGTAAAGAAATGAGTTATCTCTGGCAGATCTTCTAGTGATTCATAATTCATAGGTCGCGCGACCCCCTAGAGGATTCATAAGCCGCCTTTTAACGACGCTACTGACGCTCGGCGGACAGCACTGCTGATGGCGCTTTTCATTTTCCGTCCGTCCATTTTGTTCTACCTTTTCTCGCCCTACTTTTTGTTCATTTTTTTTATTTGCCTATGCCACGCCTATTTCTGCATTTCCATGTATCTGCGTATCTACGAGAAGCGAAGTGTGAAAATCAAAGCTGAAAGTGCGATGGTGGAAAATGTATTGACTAAGATTGTTTTTTCTGTTGACTGTTTATATGTATAATCCACAGCCATATTCAATCCACTACTGGATGAGGCCTCTCCGGGAGGAAGGAGTTGGCCTACTGCTCCCACGTTAACCAGGTGTGTTGAGAGAGGAGAGCCGGAAGCTCT
Organism: Lepisma saccharinum; assembly: GCA_022664845.1. Lineage (NCBI taxonomy): Eukaryota > Metazoa > Arthropoda > Insecta > Zygentoma > Lepismatidae > Lepisma > Lepisma saccharinum. The sequence continues at coordinate 27,612 of JAGDQP010021951.1, read as the reverse complement.
CAACTGTATTCACAGCAACTCCCAACCCATGCATCTCGATGCTGGGTGGGCACCGTTCCAGACCCTCACGCCTTGGGAGAGCCAGGAATCGAACCTAGGACCCCACGATCAGCAGTCAGCGACGGTAACCTCTAGAACAATGGGGTGGTCGTTATATGTAAGTTTTGTGTTGAGTAATAATGTGGAGGGTATGTAAGCCATTTGGCTGAATCCTGGAAGTAGATAGTGCCATCTCCTGCATACTTGCTGAACACGACGAAATCTACTACACCAGCGTTCCGCAAACTGTGGTCCACTCTTGGACAGGCAAAGGGTGGTCTGTGGAACCTACCAACTAATAATAAAACTGGTTCGCACATGAAAATAGTTTGCGCAACGATGTACTACACTACTGTGATACGTGTTGAAGATTGAGGTGAGGATGCAAGACCATGTAAAACCATCCGCTTGCAATTGGCCGCTTTTTACATTTTTTAAAGTCTATATACAGGCATAAATAATTGTTTTCTTTTTGTCTCCTTTTGAATTTTCAAAATTTTACATAGTTCCCAAAAATAAGTTAGGTAAAAATCAGGTTATTTTTTTATTATTATTATAGGAGATGCAAACACCAAACAGTACGTATTTCAGCAGGTGTTTAACAGATGCCACTACCTACTTCCGGGATTCATTACGACGTGCAAGAACTTGTAACACGTAGACTCACCCTACAAGAGCGACTGTAAACATTCGAAATGTGGACATGGAGAAAAATGGAAAAGGTCAACTGGACAAAGAAGATACGTAACGAGGAGATGCTGAAGGGAGCAGAGAGAAGAAGAATAATGAAGAGAAAACTGAACTGGTTATGATACTGTTCACGAAGGAATTGATTCCCGAGGGATGCAAATAAAGTGGGCAACAGAGGAAAAGAAGAGGAGGACTTCTTGATAGTATTAAGGAAGCGCTACGAGAAAGAGAAAAGCGCAAAATCAGGATGAGTGGACAGGGCTTAAATGTGGCTTAAAGGACCTACCGCTTACGGCAAAACAGAGCTAAAACGTGTCACCGGATCTGATGCCGGAGGGCAAAGCAGATATTTAATTCTTTCATTATAAACACTATTGCTTTTGAACACTGTTTCTTTAGGGAGAACTGGGACGGGTGTTCTAACCCTCTAGTACACGAAAATACGAAGCCGAAAGTTCCTAGATAACAATATATAGAAATTGTATCATATTCCTGGAAAGAACAAAAGTACCGCGCCGGAGATGTGTAAATATTCTCGACCCCGCTCCCGGAAAGGCTATTCTAAAAGAACGTTGTAGTTTCTTTTTATAAAAGTATTAAAAATTTTCACAAATGAAGTTCCTGTACATAAGCTCACTTCTCCAAGTATCCCCCAGATCACAGTATTCATCGATTCAAAAACCCAGGAACAAGACCAGGTCATAGGGTTTAACAGTGAGGGCAGTCGGGTCAAGATTTGATCACTGGGTCGCCAAGTCACAGCCAGTCTGATCTTTTCGGTCAAGGTCGGGTCTTTCGGGTCATGTTACCTATGTCGGAGTCACTAAACCTGATTCGGTTACCGCTCTACAGTAGAATATCAGTGACTATAACAATTCATGTAAGTGACGATGCTAATTCTGAATTATTCAAATATAAATTTCCTTAGCTGCATCAGTCTATTTTCAACTTTTCACTTGTTAAGGAATAAGTAATACGCACTTCATGTTTAAAATTCATCTGTAGTAATGTATCATACTTAATTATATGTAAGTACAGTACTTACCTTACAAAATACTCATAACAACGGGGGATCAAAGATATGCAACACTTACCTGTAATTAAAAGAAATAAATAAATTAGTAACAATTAATAATCACACAACGTTCAGAAACAAAAGATATATATATTTTTAAAATAAAGTAACACCTCAATTATCCAGACCAATTAGGACAAGAAGTAATCTGCATAAGCGAAAATTCGGAAATCAAACTAAAAATTGTACAGCACAATTCATATTACTGAACTCACTTATTTATCTTCGCAACAATTATATTTTACAATCCAGTATTTTTATTTTCACAATAATTTTACTTTCATCACATTTCAACTGTATACGAGACAGTATATACTTTTTATAATGAGGACTTCTTCCCCTTCATACCATCATAATTACTGTATTAATTTTGTAAGAAAGTACAACCAAAATCATTATATAATGCAAGAATTCAATTCGGATAAGACAGAACGGCATACAGAAGCTCCACTACGTACATACAGCATGCTGTTATAGAATTTAAGTTTAAATCTTGACAAAAATGGATGATGATCTTATATCTGTACCTCGGAGTTAAACTGCACTATATCACTTTCTTGCCAAACGCGACCTCGGTACAGTTTTGTACATTTCAGCATGTTCTTTCTGGAAATATGCACAACTATGTCATTGTTTTGCAGAAGAAGTGGCAATCGATAAAACAACACTCACTACGCCGCACAACATACGAAAGAGCTTGCTCAAATCAACAAATCTATGAACTTAGTTCGAGTTTTGCGAAGGGTGACAATGTACATATATTATGTCCGAAATAACAAATTATGCCTTTACCATTGCCAGAACTGTATTTGCATTGAAATCGGTCTTGAGCAATCACATAAAAATACTTCAAATGCTCCCAAAATAGAACTAATGAATGTTTTTCCTGTCAGCGTTGGTATACTTCTTATCCTGAACTATATACCACCTGCTACCACACAACCGTACGGCGGGTTGTATATGGTTTAGGCATTTGCAAACTAGCTTTCAAGGCCACCTGGAAAATGCATGCACTAAATTCAACGTAGCTGTTACGTGAACCCGGTTGTTCCAGTTCCCGACCACATGTTCTACATATTACATACACCATTCCAGGCTGGCTAATTTTCTGTGTATTATGGAGCACTCCACATGGAGGTTTGCTGAGCAACTTTTCGTGAAATCGTGCGGTGAGAGTAACTAGTTCAGCCGGATGTTTCATATACACAGATAATCCTAGTTCATGGCTGTGCTATGGTAGTTTCACTAGGACATCCAGCTGACAACTGAGTTCGAGTCCAGGTCACGGCAAGGGCCATTTTCTTTCTCTCTCTCTCTCTCTCTCTTTGATATTTCAACTGTTACCACACAAGCAACGTATTTGTGTTAAGAAAACAACTCTAATACCTTTCAAAAAGTATGGATGGAATAATGTGTGTGTGTAGACCCTTTTCGGTGCTCACTATAGATACAGGGTGTTTTTAATGTAACAGTTCCCTCTACATGATGTTCCTATTAAGGCATTGTGGAGACAGGGACAAAAATTTAACCTACTGTCTGAATCCAAGACATTGAAAATTGTTAATTGATTGAAAACAGTTTTACTGAAAACTAAGAAATATTTACTGCAAATGCATCAGGACTAGGAGCAGGGCCTCGTACGATGGAACAACTTATTGGACTTTCTTCGTGATTATTAAAACTAAATCAAACTCTTTGGTTTGACAATCCCTGTAAGAAAAGAGCCTGGCCTGGCTTTCGAGACCGAAGTTCACTACTTTTTAAGACTCGAATACGGATCATGAGAGTCCTCACCGGGGTTGGACCCGGGACAGGAGCTTTTCTGTGATCATTTATCGCATTGAATTTTCTGATTTCTTAAGATTACACCATGTGTGTCAAGAGGTCACTTACATTTTTAATTATTTTGGACTGAGAAATAGCATTACGTGTATTTTAATAGCCAAGATTTATACTCAACGCATTTCATTCTTTATTAATTCATCTATGCATTCCTAGATCATCTCAATTCGAGACAGACGTGTTAATGTTAATTCCATTTAGCGGAAAATAATCCGAATGTTAATATATATATTGTAGAATTCCTCATCTAAAAAGCAAGCTATGGAACCCCTTAGAACGGAGTTAAAAATTATATTCAGGGTGATATTTGATCCTTCCTTCCATTCTCTTCTTTTCTGCTCAATACCGATTCAACTCAAGGTCGTTTTCTTACGTTAGTTAAATATTTTATCTTCTCAGAATGCAAGTATAGTCTCAAGCTTGCGGTCAAAAATAACGCTAAACATTAGCAAACATACAAACTAAACTCTCTTCTTTATTTTATTGACTTTCCTCTCTCTCTCTCACCTCTTCGTTTTCTGTTATAGGTCATGAGTTTAATTGAATGTACAATAACACTCAAGTGTTAACAGCCCTCACGTTGTCTTGAAAACTTACACATTAATAATAAAAAAAAAATAAAGAAGAAAAAAGCTTCGTGTGTAAGCATATCAAAGTATTGTGTTAGTCACATTGTTTCTGGCACCTTTCACCTCGCACAAGAGATTTGATTTCTTAAAAACTACCACAACAAACAAAGTTTATTCTTGTCCTGTCATGTTAGCAAACAACTCTAGCACTTTGGGCATTAGATTTTTGTCGCACGAAGGAAAGAAATGCCGTATCTCTATTGTAGTATTATTGGTCCACGATGCGCGTATCTTGAGAATGAATAGAAATTTGAGTTCATCGAAACTGTAAATATCACGAAGGAGCAGTACTAGAAAATTGTTTTAGATCGATTTAAATGTATTTCTAGGTTCAATTATTTTTAATATGTTCATTACATCTACCTATTAGTAAACCAGCAGCTTAATTACCTAGTGAGTTTAAACTACATATTGAAATCAAACTAATATTTCCCCAACATAGGAACAACTTTGAATATCTTGATCGAGTTTTTGCAAATGTTCACTCATGCTTCCGGAGACAAAGTTTAATTACATAGCGACCATAGCTCAAGTTCGCTTTGTATTCGGGGCGTCTTGGTTTCGATACCAGCGCCTGACCATCCTGACAGGTTTCTCCAGGGATTTTTCTCAGTCACACTAGGGAAATGCTGATATGGTAACTTCAACTAGGCCATGCCCGAATCCCTCATAATCCCTTCCCCGTCTGAGGCTTCATAAAATTCAAATTCAACCCTTGTACTGCAGATCTTCAAAAACAAGGAGAAACTTAAAGCGGACCAATGATAACACACATTTTGAAATGAAGTGGCTCAGTGGTAGGGCGCTCACCCATGGTGCGTACGGTCCTCGGTTCGACTCCGGCTCGTGCAATGTAAGCTTTGTGGTGGACAAACAGTGTGTGCGTGCGGTTTTTTTTTTTTCGTAGTTCTCCAAATTGCTCCCACTTTCTTATTGAAATGGAGAAAGCTAATCAAATTAAAAGAAGTTGCCACTTTAAGGATTGCCAGATTAAAAACGGGACGACAAATCGAAGTCGCTGAACCCAAATTTGGTTTCAGGCACTATCCTGTGTTAGAGACAAGTGGAATTTTAAAACAGGGCCCCTTCTTTTTGGATCGGGAGGAAGACTTCAGATTAAAAAAAAAAAAAAAGTATTTCTACTTCTCTACACTTTACCTACATTCTTGATAATTTGTCCGCCCCCGTAGAAAATATTAGCATACATGTTGCTAAGAATGGATGAGAGGGAGAGAGTAAAATGCTACAAAAAAGAACGCAGAAAATGAGAGATCATCAATCTTGAGGAAAACATGTGCTACGTGACACATGTTCATTTCTTGCCAAATCATGACCGTGAAGCGAAGGTTACAATGTCTCGTACCCACTGTTTCAGTGTCGTGCGATAAAGGGGGAAGGGGGAAGAAAACGGTCATTACAAACACTATGATCAGTGGCCACAAACTCACGACCTCCAGTTTGGGAAAGCCAGACAATGTTCTCTCAAGAAACTAGAAGGGAGAAAAGGGATTAGGTCAGGATCCGCAACATCACTAATTTTCTCCTCCTCCCCTCCTTTTTTTTCTTGCTTTTTATTTATTCCTACACAATATAGTTCTCTCTTTCGATCTCCCATCACCTATGACATCAAAAAAAGTTTTGGTTCAGGATGGAATGCGAAAAAAAATGAAAAAGATTTGTGTTAATGTCGCCGCGGTTCAAGTGAGAAGCATTTGCGCTAAACTAACTACATAGTGTCTGTACTCCGTGCATGATGTGTTGGAGTGAGGGATATGGATGACAGTGCTGCGATTCTAGATACTATTCCAATTCATAACACTTTCCATAAGCTAAGCCCAGTGTCTTTCGCTTTCTGCAATGGAAAAAACTCTCACAAAGTAGTATTTTTCATGTATCAATAATGTTATTAAGAACTTCCCCTACGACCGGATTGTACTTATCTCCTAGATATGCTTCATACTGACAGAAGATGTTCATATGTGTTAGGTCAGTGATTCCCAACCGGGGTTCCTCGACTCAGTATTCCGCGAAAATCAGTAAAATTGTGTTATAAACATAAGAATTGTTGTTTGGCGAACCTACTGTACAATACTTTATATTTTGCTCTAGACTAGATTAAAATATGTGTCGGAAAGCAGGAGTTTACCAAAGTTTTGTTAAGGTTTCTGCGGTTCTCAAGAGACGAAAAAGGTTAGTACTTACTATTTTTATGAAATGGAAATATACGCAAAACATAAGTACATTGGATTAAGTATTTCTACCAACGAGTGTCTCTCTTTCTCCTACTGTATGTAAAGTCACTGTTGACCTATTCCGTACGCTAAAGAACGCAACAAAGTAATCTGAAATGCAACCTACACATAAAAATCTCTCTTATAAATATCCCAGTTCCTACTTGGGCGCGGAAATCCACAGAATAATAGGAAAAGGATAATCCTGTACGTATACGTATAGGGAATCGAGCGTTCGATTATATCAAAGCTCCCTCCCTTCTCCGGCTTCCGTATGGGAAGACCACCAGAGAAGAGAAAAAACGATGAAGGCTAGTGAACGATAACTGATGTATACACAAATCCCTGCCTGACCACAGCAAAACACAAAGGTTCAGATTCCCACAAGACGTTACCTAATCTCACGGAATCCAAGAAGAAAAGAATATTGACCCACGCTTTTGATCCCGGTTGAGGATACACATACTCAGCTACATCTCTACAAACTTTTATAATTCAACCATGTATGTATCTGCTACGTAATACGTAGTATTCAACGTTTAAAATGTATGAATAAACACACATGTTGAACTTCTTACCCCCTCTTCCGCTACAATGCATTAATTCTTGCTAAAGGAATACGGCTGGTTTAGATTCTATGTTCCACGTAGAAACTAGATACTAGAATACATATTTTTAAACGAAAATGTGAATTTTTAACAAGTAACCGCGCGCTGGATATACGGTACAAAACTGGTTAAAAAAATACACTCTTGGTTCAGTTAATTATTATTTATTATTCGAGGAGTCGCTGCAACTACGGCACTAGCGCGTCTGACTACAAATTATGCGGCCCCGGTTCAAATCCCGGCCAAGACGTTGGGGACTTTTCTTCAGTGATCCCATGCCTGATGCTATGAGTTGCACTCATACTCCTATCAAATTGAGTACCTTGAGGGTAATGGTGGTCGAGTGTGGGAGTGGAACTGACCTTCACGCCCCCCATGCGCCGTTCATGGTGCGTGTACATCGCACGGGGTAGCTAACTATTATTATTATCCGATCGTTACGTGGTGACGTTCCTGGTATCTTCCAGCAGTACAGTCTCAGTCAGTGGCGGCTCGTCAAGTGTAGTTAGTGAGGTACCACTTCACTTGTTACTTCGATATGCATTAAGTAAATTGTCTAGAAAACTAGTAATCATCATCTTAGATCGAATCATGTTATTATCGGAAAGCCCGAAAATCCAGGATAAATATCGATGAGCAAGGATTGTAGGAGTGTGTGGGTGGATGAACCTTTGGTAGTTCTTCACCTATTATTTGAGTCACGAGCCGCCACTGGTTTGTTTTGGAAACGGACATTGAATGGAACTGAAAGTGAATGGGAAAAAGGGGGGGGGGTAATTTTCAAGACACCTTTCGTTAAAAGATTCACTGCGACATGCTTGTTTAAAAAAAATATATATATTACAGACATACTTTTCTTAATTCGTACTGAAAAGTACAAAATAATGTTTATGCATGCTTTATAAATTCTTGAACTTGCGCGCCCTATGCTTTTCTTTTTAGTCATGCATAAATATCATTATTTTTTACGTTTTAGTACGAATTATTTAAGAAAAGTATGTCTTTAAAAGTTTCTTTTTTTTCTGTGTTCGGATATTTTTTTCTCAAGTTAATATTTGTGACGCAAATCCCAGTGTTCTGCAACCAGTCAAAACTCAACATCGTTGCAGGCTAGTATTTATTTTAGGGTAACGAAGTCCATATTAAAAATATACTAAAATATGCTTTTAAAATATAGAAATGTATGAAAGTAAAAATGGGATATTGTATTGCCACCAGACTTATGACGCTGTGCAAACTTTCATCATTCTATGACGTCGGGAAATGAGTTAAATTAACGTTGCAAGATTTGAGAACACCACGAGCCATTGTGAACTCAAGTAAAGAATGTAATAATTCGGAGTTGCTGTACGACTAGTTAGATCTACACGTAAACATAATAGAGGAAACAAAATACATAATAAGACAAAACACTGGGAATAATAAAAAAGAATACATATCAATTAACAATGAGAACACAGAAAAAGTAAACAAATTTAAATACTTTAGAGCAAAAACTAGGTCACTGAAGAAATAAAAAGTCGCTTAGTATCGGATAACGCAAGTTTCTATTCAGTTCAGAAACTCCTAACCTCGCGATTAATATCAAGAAAGTTGAAATTGAAAATATACAGAACTGTTATTCTGCCGGTAATACTTTACGGTTGCGAAAGTTAGAATATGACCCTAGCAGATGAACATAAATTACGAGTGTTTGAAAATAAGGTCATAAGATATACGGGCCGAAACGGGACGAGATGACTGGAGAATGAAGGAGACTGCATAATGAAGAACTTCACGGGCTGTACGACTCACCCGATGTTGTAAGAATAATGAAATTGATACGACTAAGGTGGGCAGTCCATGTAACTCGGATGGGAGGAAAACGAATACTACATTCAATCTTGGTTGGGAAGCCAGATGGAAAGAGACCGTTGGGAAGACAAAGACGACGTTGGGAGGAAAATATTACAAGGGATCTTCGAGAAAACGGGTGTTTGTGATGAAAACTGGCTTGATCTTGCTCAGGATAGAATCCTATGGCGAACATTTGTTACTACGGCGATGAACTTGCGAGTTTCGTAAGCCATACAGTAAATCAGTCAATCTACGCATTTTGTGTGGCACAACAGAAAAAGTTAGAAAGGTCCATTCCACATAATCGAGGAAACAAGACATTCTACCTGATCACAAACGTAAGTGATGACAAGTTAGGAAATCTGTTCGAAAAATTTACAGGTGACCAGAAACAGTGTGTACATGTGAATACCCATGAAGACGTATGATGCGGTTGTTAAAGAAGAGCAACTGGCGAGCACTTGCAATGGAGAACTTGAAAAGCTACGTTGTTGTCTTTTAAACAACATCTATTGTCAGCTGAGAGTGTGTGTCTCGGTGGATTTTAAAGCGTCATTTTAGTAACATTTTCCCATCTAAACTGCCAACTAGTGCTAAAAGCCGGCACAGAAAAACTACGCAATTCTCAGTGAAGGATGGCGGGTTAAGACCAGACACCAAGAATCAGACATCTCAACCCGGTTATACAGCAGGAACAACGATTAAAAATTAAACGATGTACAAAGAGGTCAAACCACCAACAAGAATTATATTTATCCTTAATGCACAGCAGAGATTACCTCGTTAAAATCATACAATCCTACAGAATGTCCTAGAGAATCCCCACTTCCAAAACACATTTTTATTCCCCAGCATTTGTTCTGATTGACGTTCCGCGGAGTGTGGTCAGTGGATTGCAAGAGCTTGTATGTCGTAGTTTTATCTTTCCCATATTTATTGGCTGCTCTTTTATGAAATAACCTTGATGAAACCCAAAACCACTGCACCATCCATTGTCCAAGTGTGGAACACCACAAAGCACACATACATACGTATACATGCGTTGATAAGTATGAGCGGTGGAAAAAGAAAGGAGAGGAATATAGGATTAGGCGTTTGTAGAACATTGAAAAGGAATTATATCTCGGATGTATGTATAACAGTCGTTCGATTTGCCGGCTGTTAGAATGATGAATAGAACGGTTAACGGCTTATGAATCAAGAACATGAGAACTCGGGAGAGAGGGGAGGAAAGTTACCCGATGCTGTTATGATTTTAATAACAGTATTAGCCTTTCAACTAAAGTGAGACCCGTAGAAACGTGCTCAGGGGAGAAGAAAATTGTTGAAGGGTAGTTGGAGAGAGCATGTGTGGATAGATGGGGGTAGGTAGGAGGGAACCCCACACTAGCAACATGGAAACCACATGGTTATTACTCCCCTCCACTTCCATATTGTACAGAGAAATCGACAACCCCTACAGCAAAGGGATGACAGCTTATCAAAGCTACAATTGAAGGATATTTAAGAATGGATAATATATATCGCTAGTCGAATGAAGGGGGTGAATCGAGGGGATGGTTCACAGGGTAGTAACTATTGTTAAAAAGACCGATGGAATGAGGGTGCATTGGTCCGTACATATTTCCCCCCTTTCGTAAAGTTAACCTTCCCATTCTGTCTGCCATATTATTATTCATAAAATAATAACCATATGAAGTGGTTGGGCGGATTATTTTGACAGGTAAGGGGAAAATTACATAAAAGCAATGACTTTGTTTTCCTTTTAACGAAAACGGTCAGGCTCTTTCATACGTAAACCAAACACATCATAATTCTAGACCTAAGCTAGAAGCAGGAGAGTTAAACTATAGAACTTTTTTCTTTTTCTTTTATGGGCTAACTATAGAAAATACTTTGATTCAACTGTTTCTTACACTTTCCAGCGGATCACCAGTTGGACAAATTCCATACTCAAAGTCACTGACCTCCAAATGGAATGAATATAGGTGCATATGCAGACCGTAGTGCTCTATCACTCATAGTACATAACTGCGATACTGATGTTAAGTTGAGAATGATTTGATTAAAGCAGAGAAGAAATTAATTAAAAAATTTAATTAAACATGCAATGTTTTTTTATTAATATTAACATTGCAAATACAATGGGAACTAATATTAATAAAAACAATGCGAAGTAACATTAATGAAAACAAATATTAGACGACTATCCCACGATTAATTCATTGAGAAATACGAGTGTAGAGGAACTGCACTCACATAAATGGCGCCCGGACAGGACACATGGATGACACTAAAATGTACTAGAAAAACACATGTAATTATATCCAGTCATCTAGAAATACACGAAAACTATCAAAAAGCATACGAAATCAAACTGTGCCACGAAGTAGGCTGTGATATTACAAATACATTTAGTTAATTACCCGAATCAGAAACTTAAATCAGACGTCATTTTAAAAATAATAAGTGTCAATAAATTGGTATCCCAGCAGATGAGCGATCTCTCTCGCCTTGTAAGAAGTCCCCGCTTCGATACCCGGTAGGAATCAGTGCTCGAAGTAGGTTAGAAAAGTAAGGGAACGTATGCTTGCACCTACTGGCAGTGATTACCTATTGAAAGGCAATAAGCTGCATTAATAAAAAGGTAGGGATACACCAAATGCAAAATGAAAAAGGTAAGGGCACAGCGGCGTGCCTCCCTCCCCCCTTCCTGCGAGCACTGGTGGGAATATAAATGATTCGGAAATCAGTACCCATTTCAAACTTGTCTTGATCTTACGATTACATCTAATGGAACAAACCGCCAAATATTCACTGATTTGTTTTGTAACACCCATTCCATTAAATAAACAGAAAACAAAAGTGTTTTTCAACTGGAAAAAATAAATAAGAACGTTGAAACGAATCCCAGAAGTTTGGCAAAATGAGTGAAAAGGCTTGCATCAAGACGGTTTGTTTCTCCTTTTCTTGTCTTACTCGATTCACGCTACAATAATTGATTCTATTTCTGGATACTAATTGAAATTTTGTGTGCTACCTTCAACTTTTTCTGTCTTTCGTACTCCAAACACCATACGTCATCTATCACGGAAAAACAAAAAAACAAGCCTAAAAAAGGGAGACAGGACAAGCGAATAAAAAACTGAATCTAAGTGGGAGGTATTTTTTTTTCTTTTTTCTTTTAAAAAACGACACACACACACACACACATGTGAATATACAATATACGTATAAGGGTAGCATGTGAATGCATTGAAAGTGCTTTTGACTGACGTAATACTTCACGGTCAATATTAATAATACAAAACATAATAGCTGTCGCACGTGAGTGGGGAACTAGTGATGGTTTTCTCAGGTTGCTTAGTCACCCTTTCTTCCGTGGCTCTTTGCCTGCGTGCACGGCAAGGACGTGTTCAGAACACGCAACGCTTACTTTTAACGCAATACCGTACACAACAAACGAACACTTCCAAGTTTGTTTTCTATTTTCTCATTCTTTCACCTACCTCTACCTCTCTCTCTCTCATCTTCCTCATTTTCTTTTTTCTATCACAGATAGACGCGCGAACACACACTAGGAAATGATGCGAACCTATAGAGTTTCTGATATAAACATATGAAATTTTCAAGCTACTTTTTAAGATTTTATATCATGTCTCGAGCCATCACGTTGTGTAGTTCGCGGGAGGAGCGAGTCATTGGTCTTAATTCAGCGTGTTGTCCCAGAGACACAGAAAGGTGGGAGGGGAAACTTATAAGTCAGTCGAGGTACGAAGTAAACACGCTTGCGCTAAGCCACCCAACGAATTCTTGCCCTTGTCGATTTGGCATTCCCCTCAGTTTCACCAGACCAATGATGGGAGGGTGTCTAAACTAGGCCCTGGACACTCTTTTCTTCATCCCTTTCCCCGAAAGAATGCTCGTCGAGAGACGATATCGCTTACCGACTTAGACGGGCTTCGAGCTTACGGGAACTTGAATTTATATTTCATTTGTCGACGAAGCCCCATTGAATTTATTTTAAGACGTTTAGGCATCAGAGGCTCAGGCCTGGAAAAGGTGGGGAGAGGACTGTGGAAGGTAGACGGCCAGGACCTATATTGTGACAAGAAGCAAAAATTGGAAACACCTGTGAGGATGGTCGGATGCTTGGATCGATCCCGAGGCCTCCCGAATGTTAAGCTAAAGCTCTACCATTGGGCCACGGCTCAGTGTTACTGGGTGCATAAATTACTTCCAATGATCTACTAAACCCTTAATTTAATGACGTATTGATTAGGATATTTCATACGTTATAACTCCATTGCATATTTTTTTTTTTTCATAATCGAAGAAAATAGTTCAATTCACGCGGGGTTCACTGAACAGAACGAAGCGTAGCCAACTTTATATAAACTGTAGGTCCCGTCCTTAGAAGCTCTCCAGTTCGTTTAGCACGTTAATAGAAATTCAATCGAAGACTTTTTTGCAGCAGTGGAAAATGAACGGAAAAATCACAATTTTGAAGTTTAACTTTTCCTGTTTAGAATGGTCAACAGGGTTTAAACCAGAAGAGTAGTAAGCAAGCGCA
>JAGDQP010021950.1:10889-31074 GCA_022664845.1 Lepisma saccharinum | reverse complement strand
ATATATATATATATATATATATATATATATATATATATTCAACAGAGACAGAAAAAGCCTAGATCTTTGAGCATCATATGGAGAATATCTTAGATAAATGAAGCTTTTTCTCTTTCCAGAAAAATACTTGTGTGTGTGCGTGATTGTGATAAACATCGATACGAGTCTTTTTTGTTCCGAGCGGCCATACCTCACTTGGTAGAGCGTTGGTGTAGTATTCGTGAGGTCCTCGATTCGGTACAAGCGGGTCCCTGTCTTGACTTACATTTTCCTAGTGTTTTTCTCAGCCACACCAGGCATGTACCGTGATGGTACCTTCAATTTTGGACCTGGGCGAATCCCTAACGCATTTCGCACAACCTTATCCCGGAAAGATCCATAGATGCCTAAAATCTCTAAATAAGATGCAAACCCACGGAATATAATATGTAAACCCGTTGCTGTGTTAATTGGCATATTGTTTTTAATGCCGGGTCAGTATGACCGAGTTGGCTTAGTAATCGGAAGGTTCTAGGACGGCAGTCTATACTGACTAAAGTAGCAGCTTTTCTCAGGACACGAATGAGCTAATGTTTATAATAATCCACAGGGATAGAATAAATATAGGCAAATTAGGAGAGAGAGTATGGGAGAAGGAATGAGAAAAAAAAATGAAGAGAAGGAAGATGAGTAAGAGAGAAAGAAGCGAAGTCATGAAAAGAAAGGGAGGGATAGAGAAAGATAAATGGAAACATTGAAACTAAAATGATTTATTATTATACTAAAGGACAAACACACTGTTTACTTCTGATTCTAGCTATGATGCAACTTGTCTCTCCAAACCGAGAAGAATCTCTGATCGAGATCTGTAAATAATTGCAGGTATCAACCCGGGCCCGACTGAAAGGTGATGACAAAACCACTGCAATACACATTACTCTTCTAAAGACCTATGCAACACATGTTACAGTTATTAAGAATAAAGAAAAGTGAAAAGTAATACAAGAAAAGTGGACGCTTCATGTCAATGTCTTATTCCTAATTGTGCTGTTAACATCCATATACTTTATTTTGCATCTTAACATCCAATATTCGTTAATCGTCTTTTTCTTCTTCTTTTTCTACTAGAACAGTAACTCTCCTACCACAGGCAGTTCCGTTCGTAGCTTCCACATTCATTAGTATTCGACGTTTACGAACAGGGCTTTCTATTCGATTGTTCACTTTTGTCTTGTAAAAAGATCTTTGACAAGAAAGGAGCCTCTGTTGTCCAGTTTCAATGATCATAAGTCTAGCTTCGTTACACTGGACTAGCCTTGTCAACTAAAATAAAAGGTCCAGAAACATCATTACTACGTTCAGGTGTTGATTTACGTTGCGGAAGAACTGTCTTTTTTCCGTAAATTCTGTACGTCAAACTACAAGTGAAAGTAAAATCAGTCAATGACTTATAGAGATATTAGTGCTCGTAATACCAAAAATAAAAATATTCCAGTCAGAAATTCCGCCAGGATTTTCAGTTTGGGAGGTGTAAATTCAAAATAGAGTGGTTGTAAGTAGAGTTTTGCACGGTATCTATAGACTTTTGACCGCAAGAATGTCAAGAAGAGTGTTCTCGAGGATTTGGAGGTGACACCTCCGCAGGGGATCTTTCGAAATAACTGATTCCAGGTGAAATAAAAGAAATAATAAGATCTTACACAGCCATTTCTCCTACAACGAAGTCTTTCGAAAAATATTTATATTCAAAGCAGAAACATTCCTCAAAGCAAGAATAATTAGATGAAATAATTGCATCAAAATGAATCAGAGGTACAGTATATGTATTCATAAAATCTTTTCAGGACGTAAGTAACATTGGACAAGTAAACGTTCTTTCGTAAGAATCTGGTATCTAGACGTGCTATATATGTTCTGAAAGTACACACCTTGAATAGTATAAATGTGGAATCCTAGCGGCAGACGGCGAAGGCTAAAGTTAAAGGTAACAGTGTAGAGGAGCCGGTCGCACCAGTAATCCACGCGCGAATGACGTTAACAGTAAATACAACTTCGAAATCACGGTTTGGAAACTCCGACCGTGGATAGGTGGTTAAGGCGTTGCCTTGTTGAGTGAGGGAACACGAGTTCGAATTCCGGCGGAGCAAATGATTTGTTTCGTTTTTACTTTCAAAATACATTTCTATCTCTTCATATTTGTTATTAATACTTGATTTCCTGCCTTTTTCGTAGATCAACTTAAATTAGTGACCATGGTTTAGTGCAGATTAGGTAAGATTAGGTGCTGTCATGTATCTTTACATTTTCGTTTCTTTCTTTCGACTGTATGGATTACTGGTGTGACCGGAACGTCAGAGTAGTTTATGAAAAGCATATATGTGCCACAAACAAGGAATTTATCTTGATTAAAGCCTTTTCAAACAAGCATATGTAATTTATCACACACCCAGGAACACATTATTGCCTGTATATTTAACCCTTACGTTACCATAAAACAGTATACTGTATTCGGAAAGTACACCCCTCCAGGACCATAAAACAGTATACTGACTTTAATGCACTACACATTTTTGAACACTTGTATTTAGGTTTCTCAAAATTTCTGGATTAAATGTTTTATTTTTCAAAGGAAATGAATCTGCGCAATGAATTATGTACATTTTTCCATTCTTACACGCTTAAAAAGCTCTAAAACAACATGTTTTTAATCTATCCTTTCAAATTGGGTTCTTTTTAAATGTTAAAGGACAAGACGATTGTTTCAATAGAAACCACGTACTAAACACTGAGGAAACGTGAGAAGGTCAGAGCTTGGGAGTAACGCGTGTCGACAGAGTTGTGTGCTGTGATTTGTGTGTTGTGGGTGGAAGAGAGGAAAAAATGTGTTGATCTCAGTTTGTTTTCCTTTTCTTCGAAATCAGTAATCAGCGCCTGAATGAATTATGATTGTTTTGAAAAGTATTTGCCTTACTGATATCTTTGATTACACAACTCAGAGATTTGTCCTTCCCCCTTCTACCCTCTGAACAATCTAGAAAAGGAATGATAGGAAAAGAAAGAAATGGAACCAAGTGATGTAGTGTGGTAGTATTTGCGGTCAACATACGAAGTAATATGGTTCGTGTTTCCGAAGTTCGTGTATCTTCTTTGATTCTTTTATTTTTGTCTCTTTTTCGAATCATACGTAATTGTATTCTCAGTGGGAGAGCGTGGAAAATTATGTTTTTGTACATCTAATTGTATTCTAAGTGCGAGAGCGTCGCAGATTACGTTTATTCTACATTGCTTTTCATACGTTTTGTTGATTTTTTAACCCAGTTTTCGTCAATAATATTTTTATTTTATTTTAGGTGTTAGGTTGTTTTTATTCTGAAATAAAGATGCGCAGGGGAATGCGTAGAATCTTAACTCAGGATGCAATTGAACACAAATTGGTAGCAGATACAACGTCAGAAGAAGATTATGTTGGTGCTGATGAGGAGGAAAAGGAGGAGTATGTAACAATTTTCAATGTTTACAAATGCTCTCCTTGGATCGGAAATATGAGGGATACATCAGATCTACGCATATATGTTATTAGGGATACCCCAATGCACAATTAGAAAAAATTTCAAAGTGCGAAAACATGGGGGTGCGGGGGGCGCAGCCCCCCCCCCCCCCCAAAAAAATATTATTATTTTACTATTTTTCAACTTTTTTCGTTAACCTATCCTGTATTTGTGGACACAGTGGTACAAATCATGCATCTATTTATTGCTACGAGTTCTGGGTGTAAAATACTTTTTGAATCATTGAGTTAGGTGCTATTGTTTTCACGCTATAAGGAAAGAACTGAAAACATGCAAATTACTAAATTTAAATAGATCCCGTAGAGGAGTACCTGCATGGTCGAATAGGGTGACCAAAGGGCTAAAAGCAGACTACAAAAAACGGTTTTATTTCAACTTAAAACATAATATTTTATGGGAAATCAGTTCACATGCTAAATACTGACAATGTTTTTGGATTAACAGTCAATGTGTAGATCCGTCGGGAACTTCTAATTCATTATTATTACTAGATATTACCCGCAGTTGCAAAGACTCGGACGCCGTATACAAGCCTCAGGCTATATGGTCGAGTCGATAAAGAAATGGAAAATTATTCTAAGGGTATCGGATTCGATCCCATCTCCAGACAGCAATTTTTATATTTTCTTGAAAAAGAAATTACTTTTCTTCATTTCTACTTACGAAATATGATCCTCTTTCCCTCCCTTACTTAATATTAGTGAAATATGTTAGTTAAAGCCAGATTAGATATAAATATCAAATTTCTAGCTTAAGACCTTTGGAACAGGACACTCAGATGTACCCTGTTCAGTATTTGTGAAGTGTTGTTGGAGTACACGAAATAGCTGTGAAGGGTAAGAGTTTACATACGGTGTTGAAATTGTCTGGTGTTGATCTCATTGCAGAGATGACATGGCGAAGCAAATTTTGCCGTGTACAGTCAAACATGCCTGGCGTTTTTGAGATGACCGCCGCAGCAAATTTAACTCGGGCAAGAAATTCTTCGACTGTTCTGACTGGTGTTGCGTACACAAGGCGTTTCATCTCCTCCCAGAAAAAAAAAAACAATCCAGTGGCGTGAGGTCGGGTGAGCGAGGTGGCCATGCTATAGGTCCTCCTCTGCCGATCCATCTATTCGGGGAAGTGTCATTTAGGTAGATCTGCACATTCCCGTCAAAATGTGCAGGTGAACCGTCATGCTAGTGGCGCATCCTCTGTCTTACGTTCAAGGGCACGTGTTCTAACAGTTCTGAGAGGACAGTACGTAAAAATACAAGATAATTACCTTGACACATGCAGGTCGGTAATAAGTAAGGCCCTCCTACAAAATCATGCACTATACCGCACCACTCGTTGACAGCAAATCTGTGCTGCTGATCGTTCACTAGTTTTGCATGGGTATTTTCTACGTCCCACACATGGTTATTGTGACAATTGAATATGCCAGTGTTTGTGAATATTGCCTCGTCAGTCCACAGAATAACACTTTGAAAGTCCGGGATGGCGATACTTTGTCGGAGGTACCACTGACAAAACATTACCGACGGGGAAATTCCTGAGGTAGCAAGGCATGTATTTTCTTTAATTTAAATGGGTGCATTCTTTCGTCACGGAGAACGTTCCACACAGTCGCATGGCTTGCGTTCAGTGCCCAACCGATAGCACGGGATCTGAGAACAATCTCTTATCGCCGCCAGTACGTTTTCTTCAAAAGCAACTGTCCGCACGGTGCGATATCCTCCAATTTCGCGTCGTGTTGCTTGAAGAGACGAATATGGAGACGTTGAAAAAATACATGGGAAGGTTTCCCTCCTTTGAGGGAAACGTTCATGATAAAAACGCCTCACCTCTTGGCTATCACCCCATGCTTCTCCGTAGATAAACTGTATATCTTCCAGCTCGTGGACAGGGGAATCCGCCATTACACACATACGAATAAAAATAACCCAGCCACTTTTACTTGAACAGAAATGTCTGCACTTACACACAACCGTCTACTGTTGATCACAACACGTACGGTATTATCCTTTTACACAGTACTTCCTCATCTAACACCAGAGCATAAGACGACGTGTCACTTACAAGTTAGTTGCATTGGTGCCCACTACAACACGGTCACTCCATTTTACGGGATTCCACAATAAAACTGCAATACAACATTCTGTGAAGCACTCTGAAATGGAAAACAAACGACGATGGGTTCCGTACTGTGCGCCCAAAGGCATCATGTTCCTAGCGGTAGTACTATGAACTACGTACGTACTGCTATGCGTGCGTAGAAGTGCCACTTGCTCTTTGGTCCGTGTAAGTATTCCTTCCAGCTCCATGGTACACGTTAGAATAGTGGATCCGAATCTGCTGAACATGAAGAGTGATCAAGTGGGGAGCCAGCTACTGACAGAAATAAACTACATTCGTATTTACAAGTATTACGAACATTTTAACAAAGAGGCGTTCAATTAAATGCCGTAAAACGAAAAGTAACTATTTTGTAAGAACTGTGGTTTCATTGGAAACGAAGCCGGTAGAAACATACTACTTCACTACAATGGTATGCAGAAGGCTTGCTGGAAATAAATACGTATAATGTGGTGAGAATATAATTATTTTATTATTATCTTTATCTTATTATTACTATTATTACTATCGCAGATTTGAGAATTTAATGCTCTATCTGAAATCGCAAAAGGGGTCAGACAAGAAGCATATTTTACCAAGGAGCGGAATTGAGGGGAGCGTGAAGTAAGAATAAGGAGCACCAGATAAACAAGTTTTGGAACCACTGCATTAGAGCGTCGAACGAAAGGTTTTCTGTCTCCATTTCCGACATGATTCCACCTACCAGATACATACATTAAGCATAAGGTTCCAGCGCATTTCTTTGTAACGTTCTTCAGCACACACAACAGGTCACGTTTCATCCATTTTCTTTGTTTCTGTGCACGTAATTATCATCTTCCACGGAATTACGTATCACGAGAAGGAAATCCTTTTATGCAGTTTACTTTAACCCAAAGTTCATTCACGTAATTTGTGGCTATCTCAATTTCCATTTATGATAATTTGGATACATTAGTTAGAATGTTATAGAAATAACTACTACCCGATTCACATGTAAGGTAACAGGCAACGAAAGAGTGACAACTACGTAAATTAATCGCAAAAATGTATTTGCACAACCTCATACTAATTACGAAAGAAATGTTCTAGGTATCCTTTTGTGTACAAGAGCACTCTGCGTGGTGTATTGAAGCGATGCACACCGTGTCAGGCATAAACAAGCAGTATGGGGAACAAATTGAGTTGAACAACATTGGAATATATCACTTTAATTTTAAATTACGTGCAGAAGGTAGGAGGTACTGAGACACAGTCAAGTTTGTTGGAAAGCCATGCTCTACCGTTGGATACATCACAAAGAAACATAAAACAGAGCAATTATTCGGGATCCGTTCTGGTCAACCAAGGAAACTAACTCCTCGGAATGAAACTCACATTCTTCACTCTGTGAACAAAACTCAAATAATTAGTGCTAAAGATTTGGTTACTTCACTTGCCTACGATATGCAAGTTAATGTTACAGATGTGTACAAAAAAAATGGGATTCAGAATATGTGTAACCAGAAACAAAACATACATATCAGAAGAAAGCAGAAAGAAGCTCTAATTTTCCAAGAAATATCAATATGAGTGCCTGAATTTTGGAAAAAAGTTTTTTTCAAGGATGAGACTAAGATAAACTTGTATTTTAGTGATATCAGGACGTGTGGAGAAAGAAGAATGAAGCTTTCAGAAAGCAGAACATCACTTAAACTGGTAAAAATGTTGAAGGGTCTGTTATGATTTGATGATTTGGAGTTCTGTGATTACTAATGGAGTGACCAGTATTCATACCCTTGATACACATCTTCTAAATCCTAAGTTTTTCAATGAATTTTGGGTTGTTCAATAAATTACTAACATTAACTTAGATATTCTAGGCGAGTTAAGTAACCAAATATTTAACACTTATTCTTTGAGTTTTATTTATTTATTTATTTAGAATACAACAGGAGAACCTAATTACAATGTTCCATATTTTAGATAGTTGTCACCGCTAGGAGTACAATCAATATACAGAATTTTGTTTTACAATGTTATGAATTTGTTTAACATTCATGTTATCAAAATCAGTTTCCTCAACTCTTTTACTTATGTCATTATAGGTTGCGATCATTCTCCAAGTTGGTGACTTTTGCATAATATTTGTTCGCGTTTTTTAAAATAAAAGAATCCTGAGTTTTTCGTTCTGGTTTTGGTTCATGGGACATGTATCTAAAAGTTTGAGAGAAAATTGATGCAATCTATTCTATTTGTAAACACTTTGTATAGAAAAATCATTTCATGAAGAGTACGTCTGTTCCCAAGACTCATCATGTTAAAGTTTGTATTTATTTATTTATTTATTTTTCTAGCAGTTCTCGGATAAACAGATATACAAAGATGCCTGTTTCTTTGTATACCAGGAATCTTAGGAATTTTGCTTGGATTTTTTTCAGTTTGTCTGAGCTATGTGCAGTACTGAAATCCTGAAATTTCTGTCTTCCTGAAATCCTTTCCCATTTTTATTATTAATCCCAGATTTTTATACGCTTCATTAACAACTTTGTCTACATGAATATCAAAAAGCAATTTGGAATCAAATATTATACCTAGATCCTTTATAGTTTTGGGGTATGGTAGAGGCGTGTTATTAATTTTATATTTGAAATGCACGGCTGTCTGACGTCTTGTAAATGACATTGCATTACATTTGTTGACATTAATTTCAAGTGAGTTATTGTTACACCATTTAACTATTTCGTTTAAGTCAAGTTGTAGATTTTTACAATCGTTCAATGAGTTGATAGTAGAGTAAATGTTTAGGTCGTCAGCGAATAAAAGTTTGTTAGGTGTTTTGATACATGCAGGGAGATTATAATAAAAATAAGATAATGGGAGTCCCAGGTTCGATCCTTGAAGCACTCCAGAAGATACAGGATATTATTTGTATATTCCGCCTTTGTAAACAACATATTGTTTACGATTATTAAAGTAAGACCCAAATAACTTAACCAGACCTGGGGGAAAATGAAATTGCCTAAGTTTTTCCGTAAGAATACAGTGATTTACTGTATCAAATGCCTTAGCAAAGTCGGTGTATATTACATCCACTTGTTGGCCCTGGCCTAAGGTTGAAGTTATGTAATTAGTAATGAGGCAAAGGTTCGTTACAGTTGATCTGCCTCTGAGAAAACCATGTTGAGATTTTGATATTGATGGTCTGACATGAATACAGATTTTTTTTGTACAATATTGATTCAAATACTTTGGCAAATGTGCATAATATGGCCATTGGCTTATATTTTTTTATTTCAGATTTGCTATTGCCTTTAGGTATGGGACATTTATTTTTCATTTATCCGGAAACACATTACAAGTGATTATTAGGTTAGAAATGATATAAAGTGGTGCCAATAGGAGTTCTTCGCAGCCCTTTACTATATATTGCGGAATATCATCAGGGCCTGTACTTCCTTTTGATTTTAACTTTTTTATTGTATGTTTTATTTCTCGCATTTCATTATGTGAGACCTCAAGTTGATCTAATTTATCGCTCAGTTTAAGCGTTTCGGTTTGCTTGTAATTACACCGTGTATATTCTTTCTTACAGACACTTTGAAAATACTCAGTAAAGGAATTCATAATCTCGTTGTCGGTCTCTAACATCCGGCCATTATATGTAAGTGTATTACCATTTAAATGACGAGTCTTCTGTTTCATGAAGTCCCAAAATTGAGCTGGATTTGTTTCAATTTCAGATTCAGACAAGTTGATGTAATTATTGTGCGCAGCTTTGATTTCATGCTTTACCTCCGCTCTTAATTTACAAAATTCTTGATAATGATAATGAGAATTACCTCCATTAGCTTTGTACTTTCTATGGCGATACGCCTTTCTTTTAATTTTCTTTATTATATCTACAGAGTTAAGTTTGCAACACTGTTTGGAAGGTCTTCCACGAAATAGCCCGATCCGTTGTCTCGAGCTGTCAGTCGAGATACCCATGATTTCACGGTCCACAGACTCTCAGAGCATTCAGCAAACACGTCCACACGCCACGATAACTTAACGTATCTTCTGATAACTTAACGTATAACGTATTTTATTCACAGATTGAAGAATGTAGGCAGTTAGTTTTCTTTGTTGTTAGATTCTATTCCGCTATAATTGTTCTTTTTGTGTTTCTTTATGATGTATTAAACGGTAAAGCATGGCTTTCAAACAAGCTTGGCTTTCCTGACGGTGTGGGTTGCTTCAATACACTACGTAGACTACTCTTGTTCACAAAAGGATACCTAGTACATTTATTTCGAGAGCAGTATGGGGTTGTCCAAATACTTTCTTGCGATGAATTTACGTAGTTGCCACCCTTTTTTTGCCTGTTACCTTACAGGTATATCGAGTGGTAGTTATGTCTATAGTTCCGTTTTCTAAGGGATCCAAATTATCACAAAAGAGCCAGATATTTCGAAATGGGACATGTTTTACGTGTG
Organism: Lepisma saccharinum; assembly: GCA_022664845.1. Taxonomy (NCBI): domain Eukaryota; kingdom Metazoa; phylum Arthropoda; class Insecta; order Zygentoma; family Lepismatidae; genus Lepisma; species Lepisma saccharinum. The sequence goes on along the minus strand of JAGDQP010021950.1, from coordinate 20,969 downwards.
ATATAGTCTCATTTTCTCTTTGCTGAACTGGTCCAAATACTTTTTACCCGCTGTATATAGTTTCCTTATCTATATGTTGTATTAGAAACACAAAATTATCGTATTAACGGGAAACAATAATTGCATCAAAACAGCAGTTTCAAGGATATATTTCCTAGTGCAAGTCTACTTCTACTTCTGTGTGAGTTCTTCTTGTCACTTTTCTTAAATTTTGTTTGAGTAGTTACTGTGGCCGAGCGGTCTGCGGCGGTAGGCCATCGGCTCGAAGGTGGGTTCGAGTCCCGGCAGGGGCATGGGCGTGGATTTTAACACTTAACAGCTAGAGGCGAATCGTGCAGGGCCGATGTCCAAAGTTACTAGACTGGCCCATATAAAAATAAAGTTTACCAAAGTTTACCAAAGTTACTGTACGCAGATTCATGGATTTTATACATGACTAAAAGAAGAAATATGGGGCGCGTTCTCATAGGTCCTGGATCTCCTTGAGGTCATTGACCCCGGGTGTAAGGCTCTTATGACCTAGGATAGGGGGTATTGACCTAGCCTAAAGGCTATTGACCGTTCTAGATCTTTTAATACTTTTTTATTTTTGTCTTATAACATGCTAGAACATGAACTTTCTTTACACGCCATTTATTTTTGTCTTGAGACATGCTGGAGCATGAATTTTCTAGAACTTTGATAGAAAGGTCTTCGTTTTTGGTCAATGCACGTCATCAAACTTTGGATATCGAGAATTTTCCATAACTGATTGGACTTTTTCGATGGCACGTTGCAAATGTAACTTAATTTTGCCATATTGTGCTCGAACGTTCAATGGTTACATTTGAGCAATTTTTTTGATTTAGCATTTTTCAGAAGATGGTATTCTTCATTTTTCTCTGTTTTGTACCTTTGGTGCTCGAGTGTTACGTGATGTCTGCATTCTACTGGATTTAATATTTTGAAAACATGTCCGTGGGAGAATGCTCAATGATTATGTCACTTATATATATTCGTGGAACATTCTACAATATACGTAAAGCTACTTTTCCGTATGGATAACTTTTAAATAATTAAGAATAGGGTTGATTCCTCCTCTGGGTACGTTTGTGCTGTGAAGTTTTGCGTCTTTTTGTTGCTGGTGCTATTTGTATTGATATTAGTTAACTTTGATGAAAGACAGTAACGAAAATTTAATTTTAAAGCATAAAGTGGGCGCGAGCCCTTTTCTGGGTACGATACTGATGGTAAGTTGTGCCCCCTTCGAACGTGATGCTATTTGTATTGATAATAGTTAACTTTGATGAAAGAAAATAACGAAATTTTAATTTTGGAAGCATTAAGTTGGAGGGACACCTTTTTCTAGGTACGACACTGGTGACCTCCCTTTTGTAGGTTTTTTAGGGTTTGAAATTAGATTAATCATGTATTTTGTAAGCTAAACCTATATAAAAGACAGATGTAAGCATTTTATTAGGATCAAGGTCTCTGCTGTTAATAAAAATATAGTTAACCTTGTTTTTTAGTGCCCTTACCCTTAAATAATTTATAAGTAACCTAAAAATAAGAGAATCTGGAATAAAAAGGTAATGGATGAGAAATAAGTTAGAATGCATTTTGTACTAACATCTAACGAAAAATATTTTAGAAAATTCAATTGTGAAAATTAGAAAGGTAAGGGATTATTCTTTATTATTTCTTATGCGAGTCATAAGTTTTAAAGGTTACCTGAATTCTTGTTCTTCACCAGAGATGGTGTCTGTTTCACTGCGGAATTCAAACTGAAACACGGCAATACTTCCTTTCCTTTTGTGTGCAGACGAATTACTATCTGATGTTATTGATACTTGAAAGAGGTGATTGGCGTGACCTAAATAAATATTATTGTTTCTTCAAAGAGTTCATTGCTCGCGTCGCCTTGAGGCTGTAGAAAGGAATTACTTTACATGACATTGATAACTAATGGTAAATGACCTGAATGTCTAGTGAGCTCATTACCCTTTTTCACTGCTAGAGATGACCTGAAAAGTAAAAAGAGCTTAAGTTAACTTTTATGTTTTTGATAATTGCAATACGCGCATTAGGAAGGAATTACTTAAAATATGGGAAAGCTAAATGTTTTGGATATCTGACATGTTACTTTTCATTGATGAATTTGCAGATACTTCTAATGGCCAAAATGGTAGTATGATTGACATGTGTTAATGCTAGGAGAAAGCATAAGTTGTTTTGATTGCGTTTTAGATGTTATGTAGGAAAATGCAGGTGATCGCACTATTTTGATTGCATTTCAGACGGGAATGGATAAAATAATTCGTGTTGTGTCAACTATCAATGAGAGAAGGTTGTAATGAAAATAATCAATGTAGATTTCAATAAAAATACGTTTTCGAAATTCCTTGAACCTGTTTAAACTAAAAATGAAAATACGGTACTTCCATGGACAGGGTCAGTCTTCTCATATAAACGAGGCTTTATTTGAATGTAAGATATCACTTTATTTGTGGAAAGTAAATTTGTTTCTGATTTTACCGTGTATCATCAGTTTTTATTTTCTGAAGTTGAAGGTTCAGCGTGTGACTACTCTGTTCTTTAAGTTAAAATTGAAATTTTCATCTGGTAAGTTTGATTTTATATTTCATTAGTCTAGACAACTTTTATGAATATATGCATGATAGATAAAAATCAAAAAGTCTTTTGTATAAAAATATATTGTTCACTTGTAGCTCACTAATAGTTAAAACGTAGGAGTTAGAGCTTTGTACTGAGCAGTTGTAGCACAGTTGTACCATTTGAGCACAGCAGTATCATTTGAGAGGTTTTAGGTTTGATTACATCGGCTGAACATCTTCTCTGAGGTTTTTGTATGATTACACTAGGTAAATGCAGGGATGGCACCTTGAAAATAGGCTGCTTTGAGAATTCCCTTGCCCTCCCCTATCCTGGCCTAAACCTTAGATGCTTAAAAGCCATAAATAAAATTTAAATTCATAGCTTATTTAATGCTATAATATGACTCCGCTTTTAATTATGGAATTTTTAAGGGGGAAATAGTACTGTATTGTTGATTGGTTTTCCAGGGGTTTTCTTCAATCACTACAGGCTAATGCGCGGATGGCCCCTTCAAAATTGGCCCTGGCGGACACCTTGGGAAATGCTTTTTCCTCCCCTATCCTGGCCTGAGTCTTAGATGCCTAATGTCCATCAATAAAATTTAAAATTAAATTTCAATGATAGCTTTGGGTTAGGTTAAGAACAGGGTTTAGGTTTAGAAGGTTTTACTATGAAAGTAAACTAAGTTGAAGGACCGTTGGGCTCATGAGTTAGATTTTAAACAAGAAAACACACTTTCCTTATTTTTTATTTACATTGTGTACTTATGAAGTGATCTCGTGAGTTAGAATTTAAAGAAAATTACATTTTCTTCACTATTGATTCACATTCAGTACTGATCAGTTTAATTTTATGGTAGTGCATAATTTGAACAGGGCTCACGGTGGGAAGGTGATAGTGTGGAAGTGAATTAAGTTGAAGGTCTAGTGTGGGCGAAGAGTCAGGCCTTAAAAGAAGATTCAGTATAGCAAATATTTAAGTACTTTACGTACTTTTTTCCTACCTGAAAACAAAACAGTGTATAAACCAACGCCAATTAGTGAAAGTGATTCAGATGTTGAATAGTCAGGTCTTATCAATTATGCTCCAGGATTGTGCAAGTGCAACAACGCTTACTGGAATATATTCAGTGAACACTAACTAAACGAATACAATATCCGGCGACACTAATAGTTAATTTAAGAGCGTTAAGTTTACCTTGGACTCAATAGACTGCTATTTGTATTAATAAAAATAAAAGAGATGAATACTTTGATAGTTTCAGCAATGAACGTACAAAACCAATTATTAAATTAAAAAAAAAGTATATCGTGTAAATAAAATTGAAATTCAAGATGAAAAATCTAATCTGTGGGTTTTATTCTGTATAGTGTCTATTTATTTCAGTGTGCGAGGAAAAAAGCAATTTCTTATTTTCATACTAAGAATCTTAAAAAGAATGATGAGATTTTAAAATTGCTTGTAAAAACTATTATAAATCAATAAGCGAAAATCAAATCTTTTCTTTAATACATCCTTGAAAAGAAAACAAGAAAATCTATAGAGTATAAAAATAAATTTATTTTCATAGTTTTAAAAAGAAAGTATTCTACAAAATGTAGGCAGCTTAAGTTCAATGGTAAGTATTCTACAGAATGAAGATAGCTTAAGTTCAATGGTAAGTATCTTTTCACAATTACTTACATGGCACATCCACAGTCTTTAACTCAAACATTCACTCTCGCTCATTGTCCGGTTCACGATTAATGTATTTTTCTATCAGGATATTTTTCACTTCATCTAATTTTAATAACAGTAAATTTGGAAGGAAATATTAAAATATTTTAACAGTATCAAACTCTAGATGATTTAACAAATACACATTATAAATATGATAAAAATTCATACGGTCCATAATCACTTTATTTGTTCATCTCCTCAATGTATTTTCTTGATCTGCAGAACGTGTAAAGCATCGATGCATCAATCGATTACACACACTATAAAAACACTTGCCACAAATTAAAAAATGTTTTTTCTTAAATTCCCAGTTTTCAGTGGCTTCCATTATACACACATCATCAATATCATCATCACAATTACAGGAGGTGGATGAAACCTTTCTGTCTTATAAAACACTATAACTGTGAATAGAATATTCTTCACTATCTGAACCAAACTCAAGTTCAAAGCCTAAGGAAGATCCCGCAAAGGAAGCTGTATTATCCGGTAAAGAGCCATCGCCTTCATCCGCACCTGAATTCTCATATAATGCCTAATGGTAGAAGTGGTCACTACGATACCTAAAGCACAACTAAGGCTGGCAATTTGTAGTAAGCTAATGACCTACTTTCCAGAAAGCTATCCTACTTTCTATCGAAGTTCTAGAATGTTCATGTTCTAGCATGTTCTAAGACAAAACTTAAAGAGTATCGAAGAATCTAGAACGGTCAATAACCTCTAGGTTAGGTCAATAGCCTCTATCCTACGTCATAAGAGCCTTTCCCATGGGTAAATCGTAGGAGGCAAGTAGTAGGGCGGGGAGTCGGGACACGTTGTCGTCGGCAAGCTTGCTAACAAGTACAGCAAACCCGACGAAATGCCTACGCGGCAGAGAGATGTAAGTTAGCTACAATGCCGACGTTTTGCCGACTCTATCCCGGTCCTTTGCCGTCCACTGATCGGGAAAGAGACGACGTCGTAGTTGAGCCGGTAACTTTCCCGACCCTTTGCCGTTCCAAATGTTAGGTGTCGTGCCGGCGTTGTCGTCGAGAACGCACCGCGTCCTTGCCGCCGGCGGAACGGCGAAACAGAGACCACATGGCATAAGGCCGGTCGCAACGTCGTAGCCTGGCCGGCTACTTACAGACCATAAAAAGACCCTCAGCAAGGTATGAGGCACGACCTCCATGTCGCATCCATAGTAGGACGTCCCCCACGGCGACCTCTTGAGCCCCCTCCCCAACCACGCCCTTGTGATCTGGGTTCTGCGTCAACTGATATCTACAATATATATATATATGATTCTACAATTAATGAGATATCCAAAACATATGTTCTGAATGGACCCATTTGTCTAACATGTTTAGGAGCTCCCTTAAATGTAGACTTGTTGTTAGTGTGTAATGTAGATATCAGCTGATGCAGAACCAAGATCACAAGGTTATTGTGATGGTCAAGAGGTCGGCGTTGGGGGCGTCCTACTGTGGTTGCGACATCGAGGTCGTGCCTCATACCTTAACGAGAGGGCAGCTTAAGGCAGGCCAGAGAATGGCTACGAAAATTCTTAATGTTACAGGCAATACTTAACAATTAACTTTTAAAAGATATACCATATTTACAAGTTTGAGCGAAAATGTGTAAGTTTAGAACATTCTTGTTAAAAAAATTAAGTGAAGTTTGGAAATTTTCGTGCAAGAAATCCTAACTTTCCAGTTACTTACTTTCCTGTTTGAAAATTGTAAGAGCAACAGGGATCCTGGGGAACCCGGATGCAAAAAAAGTACACGGAGGAAATAAAAAGCTTTGAATGACATGGTATTAACGATATCACCTATATAGAGCCACGTGCACGCGTGAAGTTATTGTATACTGCTGTTATTGTTTTAACTTAATTATTACATGCAATTCCAAGAAAGAAAATTATATAATATTTATTATATAATTGCTGAAAATATTATCACTCCACTATAAGTAGTGGTGAATTCCGTATCACTACGATTGGAAGCTTTCAACAATAAATGCAACTAGTGTTTATAAGTACATCTACACTTATAGATGTGAAATATATATAAGTGCTAACGATAAAAATGTCTGAAGTTCCCTGATTTTGTTCACATTTGCCTGATCGACAAAACTGCACGTTATTTGTTCATACAACTATATAACATACACTAATACTGTAAATGAAACTGAAATACTGACATTTAATAAGTATAATGTGTCTGATTTGGAGTTTTAAAGGCCGGGGGAAGAAAACATAAATTTTAGAAGAAAAAAAAACAGGAAAAATTGTTTTTTGTTCACGAAGCCAAAAAAGGATGGTTTTATTGACAAAATCGTTTTTTTTTTTGTCATTTCATCGCCAATATTCACTATGTAACACACCTAATATATTTGCTATTTAGGTTTAGAAAAACTAAATGTTCTTACGTTAAAAGATGTACAAAAAACCTTCAATTTACATTAGGAATGCAATATATCTGATTAGCACCCTTGTACATGAGAGAAATGTTCTGTTCACTTTTGGCCTTTAGGCATCTTTGACTCAGGCCGAGAAAACTTACATAATGTTTCAAAACTTTTTCAGAGGCAGTCCCATTGCGGATTTTTTCTAAATATATGTTTTGAACATCAACTAACATTTTAACTAATTCATTTATCATAAAATGTTGTCAGAGACCCCGTAATAGTAAAAAAAACGTTCTTTTCCCAAGTAACAAGACAAATTTAAAAAAAACGTTTTTTTTTGTTTTTTCCGGCGTTCAATTTTTTTTTGTTAAACAGTACTCTGAGTGCTTACCAACTAGTCCAAAAATGACGAAGCACCTTGAAAAATAAGTTCGGAAGCTCAAAGAACCACACTAGACACACACACCTACACATTATTTAGTAATTTTTGAAATAGTATGTGCAATTTTATATTTCTGCATAAAACTCCCTGACTATTCTGAAATCTTGTGAAATTTCCTGATGTATACAGGATAATTGGATATATTTTCATATTACAAGATCAGCCTAGAGAGTGTCAAATAGAAAGAAAGTTACAGTAGGCAAATGCCGAGATGGTACCCTGAGCTAAGACCCTGGTCGACTCTTTCCTTATATCCTCTCCCAACCTGATTCATGATGCCTAAAGGCAACAAATATAATTCAAAATAAACAAAAATAATAAAAATATTACCTTGCGTCCGGTATGGTAAACTCCTCGATATGGATGTATAGATGGATTCTTGGTGCTTCCCCATTCAATCAGTGTTCTCGTTGTTTGGTTCTGTGAGATCCTCACAGCCCGCCAGCCGCTCTGCAGGTTTATTAATTAAAACAGAGCAGGTCCGACAAGCATGAGAGGCCCCACACCAAGGTGTTCTCGAAAATGGATTACGGAGCCCCTGATAGAGAAGACAGAAGCAATGGAAAGTTCATAAAACTAGAAAGTTGTAGATCTTCGAAGAAAGCAGTTTGGGACAATTTATGGGTTAAGTTCACTATCGCCGGAACAATTTATACAAATGTACAGGATGAATTGAGGCAATTTACTTCGGTTTGTGATGAAATGCGGGTGAAAGTACAATGTGGGTAACAGTGGAAGTAAATAATAATGTTAGTTTTAAGACGCACTGCATGTGATAGGGGAAGGGACTATCTGGCGTAGAGTTATAGTCGTTATCAGGCGACATTTCTTGTGTGAGTTTTATCGAATATTTCAAAAATGATGAGCGAAAGTTGTGTGCAGAAGAAAAAAACACCGAACCTGACTTACCTAACCTGCAAGTGCGCTTGATTGGTCGCTGTGCAGAAGGAAAAAACACCGACCCTGACTTACATAGCCTCATAGTGCCTCTGGCCAGTCACTGAGTGTAAAGAAGAAAAAATACCAAACGTGGGAGATATTTTTTTTATTTTGGTCTGGTCCAGCGATAGTAAATAAATGTCCAATTTATTCCCCTCGAAGACCCCACTACCAGCCTGTATATCACATGACTGAAGCAAGTGCAATGAAGCAATCCTTAGTGGCGTGACTCAATTGCTTATATAGTACTCACTCCTTCCCACATGATTTCACAACATATCGTACACAGTTTCACCAGGCAAATGCCTGGTACCTTAAGAAAGGCTCTTACCGCTACCTTCCTCATCCTAGAACTACTAAATCCTGAGAAAAGAGTTCATAGATTCAATTGAAATATAGCGTTGACAACAAATGAACCTTTAATTGAGTTATATGAAATTGCAAGACGCTAATCCCTTACCTGTCGCATTTTTTTCCACGTACTGGTTTCAAACAACGATATTTGTAGAACTACTCTTCGTTTTCATCCTCAAACTGATTTCAAATTCGCATTAGCGTTAAACGGTCAGACAGTATGGAACAAATACAGATTAATGGATACACGGTTTACAGTTCCGATTCTCTACTCCACCTAGCGGTGAACTGAATCTGGTACAAGTAATTTCGCAGAGTAGAATCACTGGTAGTTATAGCAGTGAACCAAAACTGTTCAAAACCAAAAAGTGTAATGTAAAGCAATGAGTCCGCAATTATTTACTATCCCTGGACCAGACAAAAAAAAGCTTCCCAAGTTCGGTGTTTTTTTCTTTATTTGCTTCGTGACACTTGGAGGGAAGGGAAGTCAAGTTTCGGTGTTTTGTTGTTTTGCACAGCGACAGATTACAACAGCGAAAAAACACTGCTCTATCCGCATTATTATTTAAAGGCCGGGAAAAAAGGAAATTTTCAGAAAACAACCAGGAAAAATTGTTTTTTTCACAAAGCAAAAGAACCGTGGTTTTATTGAAGAAATTGTTTTTTTTTTGTTTTGTTTTTTTGCCTTTTCATCACCAATATTTACTACTTAACACACCTACTGCATTTGTTGTTTAGGTTTCGTTCAATTGGATGATCTTACGTTAAAACATGTACAAAAAAATTCAATTTACATTAGGAATGCAATATATCTGATTAGCACCCTTGTACATGAGAGAAACGTTCTGTTCCCTTCAGGTCCTTAGGCATCTTTGGCTCAGACTCAGAAAACTTACATAATGCTTCAAAACTTTGTCAGACGCAGTCCCATTGTGGATTTATTTTATATATGTATGTCTTGAACATCAACTAACATTTTAACTAATTCATTGATCATAAAATGTTGTTTACTGTTACATAAAATGTAAAAGTAAAAGAACCGTTCTTTACCAAAGTAGCATGAAAAATTAAAAAAAAAAGAATGTTTTTTCCGGCAGTCAATTTTTCCGGGTTTTTAAAGACACTAATCCGCATCCACATGACAAGAACTGTAACTCTAGGCCAAATAGTTCCTTGCGCCAGCACGTGCAGTGCGTCATAAAACATATACAAAACTAACTACAACAAGATTATTATTTATTTCCACTGTTACCCACATTGCACTTTCACTTGTATTTCCTCACAAACTGAAGTGTTGGAATAGCTTGATTGTTGCTGTATAAAAAATTATAACAATAAAGCTCTTTCAACGATGAACAAAGAAGAAAATTTAAAATCGGCAATGATTGAACTCTCGAATTGGCTTTGAACTTTATCCCGAAAAGTTAGAACTCTCTAGGCTTGAATTTGGAGGAGTAGCATTAAAAGTTCGTGCAAAGATAAAAATACATTAGCCATATACGGAGACAGTGCTGCCATCTTCTATTGGAAATCATTGCTTTACATTAACATTAACCAACAAAGAGAAGTTGGTAACCCAGTAATCACTTTTTCACTAGTCATTATGCACAAGAAATTAGAAACTAGGTATAACATAATTT
>JAGDQP010021950.1:0-10489 GCA_022664845.1 Lepisma saccharinum | reverse complement strand
TTTTAGAACGCACGATAACACATATTAATAACACACGGGAAAGCACAGCTCGTTTGATACATTGTGAACTTTTACAACTGACACACTAGCACATAAATTTATATTAGCATTTCTTGCTCAATTTTCACCTCAGTATCCCTATAACAAATAAGAATCATTTTCTGGGAGCTCACACACTTGTAACTTAGACGCGTTTATTCTCACAGCATACTTCGCGCACGCAACCTGAAAAATAAACACAGCAAAAGTACATTTTCCCTTGCCACGCGCATCTGTTGTGCAGATAAAAACACCATTGGCAGTTTGGCACTTTCAGCTTGTTTGTAATTTTACTTTATTTCCATTTTTTTAAATATATATAATACAACTTATCTTCGTAACATGTTACCTGCACATAATACTCACTCCCCATAGTCACTAACACTTATCATGCAGTCGTTGTCAATCAACAATTCAACACGGACAATGAACAAAAACACTTTCCCATTTGCACATACAAAACAAACCAATTGCGAATAGCAGCACCAATAACCTGTTGGAACATGTTGACGCATGCGCGTTGGCTTCTTACCAGAGACCTTCGAGAAAAAATCACATTCACTGTAGTAATAATAAAGTGGGTTTTACAATATTCATGAAGTACATGCAACAAAAATTATCCAAATAATCGATATTACATTTCGTATTATAGGGGCTACTTTCTTCGTAATTAGTTGGGCGCCTTACCAGGGTCAGCAGAATTCGAAGTCTGATACGATTTTCATAGGATAATTTCTTTCTTTGAGCGTAGGTTTAGGGCCGACTGCAATTCTCCTGCAACTCCCCGACTACTTGCCGTCGCTGGCATTTGGGCCGGCATCACATTTTGCCACTTCCAATGCTCGAGTAGGTGCCGTCAGAGGCGGCACTTAGTCGGGCGTTATGCTTTGCCGCCTTCAATTATGAAAATCTACAAAGCAATTGGCCAGTCTAGAATTCATATTTTAAACTAATTAGCATGCTCCTACTTTGCGTTGTTTCCTATTGGCACTCAATAATTTTTTGCCCATCGTCGTTTTCCATGGGTGGCCGTTCATCTTTTATCGGATTAATGCCGCTCATATGATAGTCGCAGCCGGCACCCTCCAGTGATTGCCGACTTAAAGGCGGCAAATCCTCATGGGGTTACATGAGAGTCAATGGCCTATGAGAGCGCCCCACATGCTTTCTCTTTTAGTTATGCATAAAATCCGTGAATCTGAGTACAGTAACTACTTATTTGTATATGACAAAATAACGATGAATTATTCTTAAACGACAGACAATGTTTTCAATTTTTCTTTTATTCGTTTATTTCTTGTTTTTTAATAAATGGTCTTTATTGATTTTATACACTAAACACCAGAAACAACGCAATCAATGCATTAACTCCTTTAGCCAGGGAAGGGGTATTATACCTGATGTAATTTATATAAGTACTGTAGTACACGAGTTTAGGGAAGGAATTTATCAATGAAATAGATTTGCCAAAGGGAGATAGGGTTAGTAGAAGGGCAAAACGAATTATCATGTACTGTAGAAATAGGAGAACCGAGTTCACCTTAACATTTGGGCCCCCACTTCAACTTTGGGGTTGCCCTGGCCCTCAAATTCCCCCTCCCCTTCCCCGGGATCGGCGCTTTTGCTTACATGTGAATAGAATTTACGTTTCTCATGTTCTCATTTGCATGTTGAAAACATTGAATTTTAAACGATATTTTAATAAACATTTGATTTCGTTAAAAGGGTATTTTTTCAATTATGACACAGATTTCGCTTTATATGCATTCTTGTAACTCGACATATTACACTTATTGAGGAATAAAAATTTAATATTGCAGAGATGATCAAAGTGTTAAAGAAGGAAAATGAATATAACAAAGAAAGAGGGAAAGAATTCTTTATTCTTACACTTACATGATGGTAAAACAACAGGTCTGTTTTTGTGGCGACTGCATTTAAGACTGCTTTTACTACAATGTTTTGTAGTAACTCTCAAGGTGAAGAGTAAGAGTACTGACTCTCAAGATGACTCTATGGATTAGTGGTCAGCGTGTCGAACTACCAAAGACGAGTGCGGAAAGTTCCAGCTACAAATCCCACAGCAGACGGTTGGATAGTACTGTTGGAAAATTAATCTATTATTGTTGGAAAATTAATCTATTATGATAAAAGCAACGAACAAAATGCAGCTAGATGGATAGCAACCAATAGATAGCAACCATGCATTTTTGACCAACTGAACCTATTTCTTCATGTTCCGCTTCTTCATTTGAACCAATTTCTCCTCAACTATTATTCATGGTTGAATAAACCGTTGAACAGGTGGCTATTTTGGTACATTTACAACGTTAAAATTACGTTGGAGTACTAACGTTTTATCCACGTATTTTCAACGTGTGTGTGCCCCTGGGGAGACGATTGTGTACAATAGATTTATTAGTTCAGTTTGAAAGATACAGCAAAACGTACTACACCAATTACTTTCAAGAAATAAAGAATCTGAATAGAACTAACATAAAACTCATTTCTATTATAATGTATATAATATATATCACTAAGTTTCTGTAATACAAGATTGCGTTTAACCTTAACGGCAGAGCTGACTAACATTTACGGACAACTATAATTTTATTTATCACCGAGACTGTATAGAATAAAAATTCTAGAAGCTTCGGCTGAAGAGGACAATTGTTCTTGACCCCTTAACAACGACGTGAAATCAAGAATTCAAGAAAAGACATCATTTGCAAATCCACGGACAAATAAGGAGAACTAGTCGTCCTAGAAAAACAAGACTATGAAAAAGAAGACAGGATATCCTTCAGTGAGGTACACTTAAATGACACGAAAAAGTTATAAAAAAAAAACTTTCTAAATACACGCTTTTCTTAAACCATTCGTACTAAAAAGTAAAAAAAAATATATATATTTTTATGTATGGGGCGCGCTCTCATATACAGTCACTTTATAAATTCTTGGATTTGTGCGCCCCATGCTTTTCTCTTCAGTCACACAAAACATTTTTTCCTACTATTTGTACAAAGATTTAAGAAAAGTATGTATCTGAAAAAATATTAGTTGTTTTTCTAGTTATTTCGGTGTTCATGTGAAACCAAATCTTAGTGTTCTGCAACCAGTCAAACAACAAATCGTTGCAGGTTAGTTTTATTTTACGATAAAAAAGCTCGTATTAAAAACAAAAAATAATATATGCTTTTAAAATATATAGAAATATATGAAAGTTACAAACGAATATTGTATTTTCATCTGACTTACATGCTGTGCGAAATTCCATCATTGTATGACGTCAAGAAACTAATGTTGCAAAATTTGAGGACACCACGAACTATTGTGAACTAAGGAAGAGAATGTAATAATTGAAACGATAGAAAAAAATATGTTCTGAAAACCAACTTGTAGACGCTGGAGAACTAAAATACCTACACAGAGGTAGATTAATAAACGTTAGTGGAAAATTGGCTGGGTTTTACCTTCTACCAATAGATTAAATATACCTACGACCATAGTATTGCCGAGGAGACCCATACGTTAGGCATGCAACAGCTCAACAAGAAATTTACATCTCCTCATGAAATTGTTACATATTCAGAATTTTTGCAATCAGTGAAGTTAGAAGAATTATTCTAAAAAAGAATATACTTTTAAAAATCTAAACATTTTTGTTTTACAACAGTCGAAATTGAATTAAAAAAGTAATATAATACATAGAATGAACGTTACAGCCATAAAATTTAAACAAAATTTGAAAAAAAAAAAAAAAAAAACTTTAAAGAAGGAAAATCTCATTCCTTCCCAGGAGGCAACGTACCAAGAATAGAGCATACATTTCCTCGCTCAATTGCGATACTGAGACGCTGGATTAGGAAGGTGGTCGCACGGGCTTCACCCGAAACGATCTGTATTCGCCGACCAACCTCTTTAATAAAATTAAGGCCTGCCGTGCCCCAAGTACCACTTGATTCAATTGGGATCGCAACAAAAATACACTGAGCAAGTAGATTATACTATTTTCCATTTTTATCGGCCTCTCTACGAGTAGCAGCACCACCCGCTTTCAAAGAAGAATGAGTAATGGCGAAAGTATCTGCGCAGGTGAATTCCCATAATAGAGGTCTTCCTCTTTTCTATGGAACTAGGGTAATTCCATCAGGTCTCTTACCGTCGGAGCGGCTACAGCCAAATGGTCCTCGTACCGATGGTACATTAGCAGAAACTAGAGGTCTGAGGATGACATCATTGACACTAGAATGACACGTGTGTTTACCAGCACTCTTGACGCAGGAGAGACCATGAAGGCCCCGTTTATCCGCGAATGCTCGACAGGCTGGACAGTGGTGAGGTACACAGATGTCTGCTCCTAAACGTAATTCAACAACAACACGGAAGCTTTCATTCGAAAGATGTAGACCAACAGGAGGAGAAGGCAAAGCTTGGAGCCAAGCACCGGACTCAGGTGAATACGCTGCTAGTAGCCTGGCTTGATCTTCAAGACAAGTAGCGGATTGTAGTAACGTCCCAAGAAGACTGAGAGCTATTGCCATCCAAAAGAGGAGAATTTAATCCACCTAACGTAGACCATTTTGCTGTAACAATCTTGAATAGAGGCATCCGAGTCGAGGCAAAGGCCCAGTGGAAGGATAGACTCAACGAGACGACGAGAGCCATGGAAAGACGCTAAAAATGACGGAATTACCAAATCCGACGAATGCCAAGTCCACCTGGCCGAACGGGTAGGGTAGCCTGTAACCAAGCCTTGCCACTCAAAGAACAATTAAGGATCGATTCGCGGCCTGCCTCTAAAACACAATCGTAACTCTGTAACAATGATCCTTCCCGCGAAGAAGGAGAACAACGTAAAAATTACATTAATCGGGGGATGGAAAAAGATGTACGAAGTAGATTAAAGATAAGCGGGAAAAGAAAAAATCAAGTTTAGAAATCTTCTCAATCAATAGACTGCAAAGAGCCTTGGTAGAAATGGCGGAGCCAAGTAGATATGCTGAAGCAGAAGTCATAAATCGTATTCCAGGAGCCAAGTCCATGAATCTTGAATAAAGAACATCGTTCTGGCCTTGCTGAACATTTAGAAAACTAACTTCACACTTTGAAAAATTCAGATGTAAGCCAATTTCTGACGATGCATCCCGAATGCAGGGTAAGGTAGAAAGAACTAGGTCTGGATCGTCCGCAATAGTGCCATCATCTAAATACCATAAGTTTAATTCAGTTGCTATTGAATTGACAATAGATTGTAGTGTAATTGCAAAAAGAGCAGGACCGAAGGGATTACCCTGTTGGACTCCACGTTTAGATAAAGTGATGTCATCACCCAGAAAGAGATCACTAGGTTGAGAATAACACTGAAAAACATAATGATACATCAACGGGAAATCTTTTTGAATCACCTTTAACATGGCATCGCGATTTAATTCGTTGAATGCATTGCAAAAATCAAGCTTTACGACGGATTTTGGACTAGAATGATGAGATGAAAAGTAAATACGAGCGGCATGGACAGCAACCTCGGCACCGTAAGGAACACACACTCCTAATTGGTAAGGGGATAGAAAAGTGTTGATGGAATCACGAATTCGAAAACATAATTTTTGCTGTCAGACGACCTTACCGATCGGAATCGGACAAATTCCTCCACACTTCTTTCTTAAGGCGATCAAGGTGGCGTCAAAGAAAATTGGACGAACATCTATAGGTACTTCTCGAAAAGAGATAATAGAAATAAATCACATAGAAACTAATGAGTTGATCTTTTAAGTCAACATCATTACACATCAAAAGATCTTTAAGAACCGAAGGACGAAGACCATCCAATCCACCTGCGGATACAGAATGGAAAGAGTTGATAGCTTTTAAGAGTTTCAAGGCAGTCACTCGAGACATTATTGAAGCAGAAGGAGGAGGATCCGGCAAAATGAAAGAATTAGATGGAGGTGGATGTTTTTTTCTTTAAATCTTTCAAAATATTGGCGTCTGGTGCAACTATTATGTCGTCGAAGGTAAGTTAGCGAACCGCACCACGAATATCTCCATCAACAATCTTGTTTTCAACCATCTTAATCTTTAAAGAATCAATAGATGAGCTCGTTCTTCCTCGTTTTGTTGAAGGGCAAGGAATGGCATCACGATTGTCGAGCCAACAACGAACTCCTTGCTTAACCCAAGTAGTGAGATTAGTCACTTGATCAGACTGTTGTGGTACCCGCAGAACAGCATAAGGACAGACGAAAATGTCCATCCAGGTATTTACATCGTTTGTTCTGACTGCTTGACTAATCACTGAACGGAGAGCGCAAATACAAAAATATAACTAGTACTATACAAATACTTTCGAACGCACATTCGAGACGAAATTATCGCTGGAATACGTGTACTCTAGTGTTGTACAGTACTGAAGTTACAGTACAGTAGGTTAACTGAAGAACAGCAATAGAGTTCGTCTGCTTCTTGTTACGTCTGAACACACTGCTTCATTCTTTGCCAATCGCAAGTGCTACAAGCATAGTGATCCACAAACGAAACTCTCTATTCCTTATTTGTTACATCATCATAATATTTCTACGGTTTTTTTTTCGTATTTTTTCTCACGTTAATGTGTGTGCGTGTGTGGGTGTAAAGGTATGGAGAAAAATAGGATAAGGAAAATATGCCCCTTTAAAACTTCTTAGATGATGATTATTATTATTAACTACTAGCAGTAATAGTATCGTTACTGATGTAGTGAAACTTTCCAACTAATTTCTCAATTTAGCTACACCTGAAGGCTACACATTGTTACGTCTGAACGATGATGTTCCTCGGCGAGCTCTCTCCAGTGAAATGGAATGGGAAAGGTGACTCTGTTCAATGAATTGTCCCAGCGTTCGCATTATGGAACAGGGAATACGTGAACATTCTAAAAATCTTATGTTCGCCCTGAGAGGGACACAAACACGAGCCGTCTCCCCTGTGGTTATTTCGTGTCTGAGATCATAGTTACTGGTTTCCACCAAGCAGTTATGCTATTGTGTTTTCCCCCTGTCAAGTAGGACAGCCAGCTACAATTCAATTCTTTCTGTTGTATGTGCATAGAAATTCAGTCTTTGCCGATTCGATTTCAACATTATAAGGTATAATACTCAACCTTACAAATGCAGAGAAAATCACATGATGATATTATTTCAGAATATTATGTACGTTCTATCAACTGCTGACAAGATTCCGTGGTCCAGCCGGGATTCTTCACGGAAGCATCGTGACCCGTGCACTGCTCACTGGACCAACGGGGTCAGCTTTTACTCACCGCTATTCCTCTGACAACTGACAATATTGAGAACAAGAAAATAATTTTGACTGAAGGAGAATAAAAATTTTATAGAGTGACACAAGACTCGTTAATAAAAATCAGAAAATTTCAAAGAAAAGCAATTCAATTTCAAAATTATTCTAGAGAGTTGAATTCCAATATTATGCTCAATATGTGACTACGTTAATAAGTATGGCAATGTCAATTCTGTGTTGTTGTTTTTTTAAAACTACAAATATATATACAGGGTGTTTCAGGACCTCTGGTACAAACTTCGGGAGATGAATCCTCATATCAAAACAAGAAAAAAATGTTCATATGAACACGCTCCCTATCATGGGTAGTTTCGGCGCTAGAGGGCCCAAAAGACGTCCAAAACTATCGTCAGTCGATTTATTGTGGATAGTAAAAGCTGTAGAGCTGGCGGCTCGTCGTTTCGTCAAATAAATCGGACTTCCTCGTTCAGAAAACGCACATATCAGAAGTGATGGAAAAATGCGCAAGAGATTCCCCAATTGAAGTGGGGTATTCCCCCAGAATTGCACGGCGAATGTTGGCCGAACAGAGGAAGTAGAGGATTACTTCCTATCGGCGAACAACACTACATTGATTCCAGGGTGATAACTCCAAAAGATGCATGATTGGGAATAAATAAAGAATGTTTTTCGTTGTTGTATAATTTCACTCGGGAATCCCTTGGGCATTTTCCCAACACTTCTGACATGTGCATTTTCCGACCGAGTAGGTCCGATTTCTTTGACGAAACGATGGACCGCAAACTCCACAGCTATTAGTGCTCGAAATAAATGACATTGAAATACAATTTTGGACGTTTTGGAGGCCCTCTAGCGCCGGAACTGCGCATGATAGGGTACCTGTTCATATGAACTTTTTTTCTTTCTTCGATACGAGTATTCATCTCCCGAAGTTTGTACCAGAGGTCCTGAAACACACTAAATATACACACACACACACACACACACACACACATATATATATATATATATATATACACACCCAATAGTATAAGATAAATACAATATTCACTATTCCGTAGGAATTACTCTGTAATGACTCTGTTATGATGTTAGAATAATCCACTTTCTCGGTATTCCCTTCGAATCCATACAAGAGGAGCGTAAACTAAAGGGAACATAAATATCAGATTCCTAATAGCAAAGAATAGCGTATATAAATGGCAATCATGTCTGTTCCAGATAACGATATTATATATAAAAAATTGTCGCAAAATCTGGTTAAGATGTGGCAACGGATAAGGCTTAAGTATCTAGTACCCTATCGGGTATGTCTTGCGAAATACTCACTCAGAAGAGCGGAGTAAACTGGAGTTTCTGCTAAAGACTGTATTCAGTTGCAAGATCAAAAGAATAGAAAATTTCACAAGTAATGTCTAAATCGTATACTGGCTATGAATGAAATTGTTCTTATTTTCGACTGATCAATTAGCAAAGTCTGATCGTAATCTCAAATTAATTACCGATAACGTGTTAATGCGTAGTTAATTATACGATTTTTTTGGCCGAAAGCAGGATTCGAAACGTATTCCGAGTTCACTCTCAAGCACAATTGTCATAATCGGTTATAAATATTTATATTATTATTATTTCTAACTCATGGACAATTTCTAGCTCATTTGAGCATTTATACGCATTGCTCAAATTATGTATTCAATTGCTGAATATTAAACGAGAAATTAAAGAAAGCGTTTTGAAAGCTAAGTTAAAAGAAGAGCATGAATAGTCGTGTGCATGATACAAAATTTCGAGTTTTTCGGTACAAAACTTTTTAAAATATTCTGTAATTATACCATAGTAAAATATGAAGAAATTTTAAAAGTTAAACGTAAACAAGTATTTTCAAAAATCATGGCGGAATAAAATTTCGGCATATGTTTTCTCAACGCATCGCGGACATGAAAGTGAGGTCTTATGATGGAAACTTTCGATGCTATTGGAGACATAAAATTATTTGGAAATTTATGTTTTCTCAAAAGGTTTGTAGAAATATATATGTTGTCTTGCATATTGTACCAAGAAATGTGATGTATAAAAAATGTATATCTTTTTTTCTTTTATTGTCTGTAAAAATCACGAAACAGTGACATATTGTTCATCTTTCACTAGAATTTCGGAAGACTAGAACTTTATAGGAACTATTGTTTCCAATATTCCTATAACTGACTACCAACATTATGTGCAAACTGTGACTTTAAAAGATACAACAATGAAACGGAAGAAAAAGACCAGGGAAGGAAAGAGAGCAAATGATAAGACATACAATTGAATTCGTTGAGGAAATTAAGAAAAAATGACATCGCTTGAATGCAAATATTTTTATTTCAAATTAAAAAAGTTTTGTAACGTATTGCTACAAGATTGTTTGGGTAGCATTGAAGCTTGTTGTTGCACTTAATGTGAGAGATTGACCCTTGAACGTCTGTATCATCATCATCACGTATTTATTATTAGTATTACGTTCATTCAATCGTGTAGACTGCTGACACGAATTTTATACGACTTTAACCTGCGAACGCGTGTAATGTTTCAGAAAGAAAGAAAACAAGAGATCTTGCAGCTGTTGTAAAGAAATACCAAGACGAGTCGCTAAATGATTTTAAATACTACGGCTATGTTTTTAAATTACAATACTGTAGTTAAAATATTTTTGTCAAAATTACTAAATTGTTCCAAATTAGGCCGAACTTAATTAATGAAATAAATGATTCTAAGAGGAAATAGAAAGCTGTTAGAGATCTGGCATTAACAAATTGCTATCCTGAAAATTATACAGGGTGTCTCTAAATTGTCGTACTAAAACTTAGAGTAGCGGACTGTGGTCCAAAATTTTGAAAATATATACCAACAAATACATAACCCGTATATGACCTTTGTTGGACACAAGAATTGCTTTCCGCAGACTGCACGTAACTGATTTGCTAGTTTTCCGTGAGTATAAATTCATCGAAGCTTTTTCGTGTCGAACAAAGTATATGATATTCACCATCTCAACTTTTGATTAAGATTCGCAATATTACGTAAATGAAAATGAAAATATTTTTAAATTATTTATTAAATTTACTTGAAATTAGAACCTGAAGTACAGATCACAACGCTGAATAAGATAACT
>JAGDQP010021949.1:18330-31079 GCA_022664845.1 Lepisma saccharinum | reverse complement strand
GTTTTCTACAGGAATTGCTATGGAGATACGACCTTATAATCCTCAGGCGTTCATTTAACAATATGTAAGTCTACACTACCTATTGATTTGAACGTACTCACATTATCCGTGGAAAAAGAATAGAATGTTGTCGGTCCTGCCTTCAAGGTGCCTTTGCTTTGTGTGACTAAAAGAAACGAAGGAATCCTCCATAGTGAAACTGATCATGCCTGTCATCTAATCATCTTGGTAGACCATCAGAGATCCATAAGAGAATATTAAAGAACGAAAGTTACATTAAATCGAAATTACTATAATCGACAGTGTTCTTTCAGTAATCTGTTGTTGGAAATAAACTGACGATGCAATTTTTCTAAAACATGTCAACGACGCTAATTCCTTGCACATTGTAATGGTCAGATGTCTTGTATATTATAAACAATAATTCTCTTAGAGCAGCTTTAAATTGGAAGCACATGCGGAAGTAAATAAACTAATAGTTTTATGATCAATTCAACTGTTGCATTGTTCACAAGTAATGCACTGTATATACCAATTTACACAAGTAGTGTTAACGTCATGTCAATTTAAGATCAAACTCCAGTAGCACACACGTTGATTCAACGTTGACAAAACCGATTAATGTCCGCCTTTTCAACGGTTCTATACAACCAAACCCGTTGAATTAACGTTGGATCAACATTTTTTGGCTGTATACAACCGTTGAAAAGGCGGACATTAAAAGTCTATCGACGTTGAATCAACGTGTGTGCTATTGGGGAAATACTGAAATACAGTCGCATTACAAGGAAATGACGTTATAAAATAATAATGCTCTAATTCTTCGTTGGTAATGGGATAGTCTGTCGTAATATTTAAAGGTGGAAGACAAAGAATTGTGTTCCAAGACTTAAAAAAAAAAGTGTTCTACAGGCAAGAGCTCAAATCAGTCAATCGTAAATGACATAAACACGCCTATCCGTTTTCAGTGAACAGATCCAAAAGAAAACGCGCCCATCAGCAATTCTGTCCATTTAGGTAATGTGTCTTTACACTGAAATAGTTTCGTTTAAGTGCTGTCATTCTGAAGAAACTTGACGACTTGGAGACACATGAATTGGGGATGATAAGTTTTTGTGACGTGCAAAGATGAGTAAATGTTGTTCACAAAGAGATTGCATGGTTTTCACATATCGTAATGCCACAAACTGGGCGAAAGACGGAACAGTAAAGAGAGAGAAACAAATTCATAGTATTCCTAACACGAGCTACTGACACTTTGTTGTTTTAATAACCATATAAAAATTTTATGTGAAATCTTGCTTAGTATTTAGAACCCTTTTATGAATGACAAGTATCATTTCCAGGCCAGTTGATGCAGAAAAACAAATAAATTACCATTAGTAAAAAGCAACAAAATCTATATTGATTGCTGCATTTAGTTGCACAACTATCTATCTGAAAGAAGGCAAATATGTTTGCCTTGCTACTTAGAAAAGTTGTTTTAATAAATACTAATTAGTTCTATGCAGGATTGCATTCAGTAGTTAGTAATTAAAAAATATAGAGGAAAAAACCTGTTCAGTCCAAAATTACAGATTTTCTAATTTTTTTGTTATTTAGTAGTTTACCTGTTGTAGTTGTAGATGGCTTGACTCAACTTGAAAAGATCCTGACAAGTCCATAGTTATTTTAATATCTTAAAAACGCATACAGGGGAAAATTTTTACAAGTCTATACAAAACAGGGGAATATTCTGAAAATTCCAAGGTATTTAATGGAAAATTTATTGTGTCGTTAATGTTTGGCCTGTGTACCAATAATGAAAATAACAGCCAATTGTCGTTATTGTCACTCATTCTTAGGATTAATTTGGCTGTTTTTAGTTTGACTTTGGAGTGAGTTTTGATATGAGTTCACCTACTTGTTTCTAAATATGAATATAGAAAAGGACCTTTTCTGTTCAAGAAGAAAATATGTCTTCGAAGAAGTTTATCAAGAAGAGGATGTTGTTTAGTCGTAATATATCATATTAGTGGTGCTACCATAGTACAACATTGAAATTACATAAAATAGACCGAACGTATAAGTGGATGATGATGATGATGATGGGTGTTCTGTTCAAAGGCAGGTCTTAAGCTGACGGTTCCTGGGCAAGGTAAACCAATGGTGGTTTGCCATTGCATTCCATCAGATGAATATGATGTCCTAATGACGTCCCCTTAAATAAATCTATATCCTATATCCCCTTAAACAAATCTATATAACTTAAATAGTAATTTTTATCTTTATTACACTTAACCATTTTAAATGAAAACGAAGAAAATAACTTCAGCAAATAACATACAGTAGTAGGAGTCTTGAAACTTACAATTTAGTCTCCTCGAAAAATGTAGAATTGTGATTTATCAGGTTTTTGCCCTGTACTCTTCAATTGTATCTGTGGTGTCCGAAATCTTTAAGGGTACCTTCCTAAAGAGCAGGTTGGCTGTCACGTATTTCTAAATGTTTTTTTTATTGTATTTGAATTTAATTTATGGCCTATAGGCATCTAAAGATCAGGACGGTGTTGTTCTTGTGAACTTCTGGGCAATGTTAATTAACACCATATTCATGTTGTGTCATTTTGCAGAAGTTGGTAAGAAGAAAAGGTATGCAAGTGACATTAAAATTGAAGTCCTGCGTTCGTGGCCCACTTGAATCCGGCCCGGTTTTACATCCATACCACCCGACACGATCCAAACCGGATTAAATATCGGACCAGGCTGACCGAAAAAGTCAGTAATTGGTTTCGGCATCCACTTTACTGGCGGGTTCGGATCCAGTCATACGATATGGATGTAAAAACATGCCGTCCGTTCTCTGATTGGAATGTCAGAAAAAGTTCGAGCTCGTTTTTCATATTTAGCACTAAACAAACATAACAAAAATATCCGTATTTGCACAAAGGCACACTGGATTTTACTGTGTCATTGTATAACGTGAGTGTTTTGGTCACACACATTCCGTGTTATGTAGAAAAGATATACTAAATATTGTTATTTTTCAATGTCACTTTCATCCGTTTGCTATTGAGGCCCTTAATTCTGATCACCTTTATTTCAAAATGAACACAAAGAAATGAACGGACTAGAGAAGCAAAAATGATCTTGACTTTGAAAGATTGTCGGACCATATTATAGTATGAGTCATCTGGATGCAAAACTTCTCTATGTTCAGAAATGCTTAAAATGAGGTATAAGAGTCGCTGTATTCTTTATATCGTAAGATTCAATTTGAGACTACGGTTATATTGGAACACCCATTATTTGTTCGTTAAATCATAAGGAAAAAATTCATTCCCAGGTAGGAAGCCTACAAAATTCATTCATTTTTTTTTTCATTTCTGGAAAAGTGCAGATTGGACATAACCAGTTTAACAACCGGACGACTAATATGCGTATTGCCAGAAAATTCACATTCTTGGAAAAATACGGTAAGATTTTATAAACTGTTAGATGCATAAGAGGCTAAAATATATCATCTTTAATCGAGACAGATGATGGTTATGGGTGGTGAAGTTGCAGCAAAATACATTAATTTGATGTTATGTATGTCATTCCATTTTCGAAGGTTTTTTTTAACTTATAGGTACGAAATTTACATCACATTATCAAAACAACATACTTTTCTTCTCGATCTCCCAGATGTTTTTCTACTGTCTGAAGTATGTGGCGGCTCTCTATTGATACGAGCGATCATCTAGTCGTCATATTTTCTGAAGAAACCTAAACCTACTATTGATGACAATTATTTTCTCAATTCAATATCTTTTCTTTAAAGAAACATTAGAAAGATGCTCTACGAACATTAGGACAAGCATGTAGTTGAAGATAATATTAAAAGAGAAGAATATAAAACAAGAATGTTATTAGGTAGTTTTAAATAATTTTCCCATGCCAGTAGTGAAATGTAAGTTGGGTTTCTTTGTTTAGAATGTACAAATGACGAAATGTAATTAAGCATGCATATCCACAACCTCGAATCACCAGCGTAGTCAGCTACGAGCCGTCATTGTCTTGGAAGTCGTAAAGTAAAGAAGTGATTATTACCAGCAACATAAACCAAATTCCCTTTTAAAAGTTCACATTATGCAGAAAATATATGTCACTATAATCACATAGAACAATACAGCAAGGTACTTTGTATTCATAGATAGCTACGCATTTCTTTGTGGCTTCGATGAAGTTTCTTGTCTCGTGCTTCTGAACTCAATACCTTGTTTTCTTAAAGATCCTGGTAAACTGAAATTCTGTGATAAGTTCAGCATTTCTGTGAGCTGAAATATGGAAGTAATAACAATAACAATGATTTATTCCGGGCCAGCAGGGTCTTCAGGAGGGACTTCTGGCCAATTATGCCATTTTCCTCCTTTGAATTTCCTTATTTATTTTGGATGTAATGGTTTGGAAATGAATCGAAAACCGAGTATTTCAAACAAGCACGCACCACCCAGACAGCCGGGAACACCACCCAGGCAAAACTTAGATAATTTATAGTTTAGAACTTAAGTTATTGTTATTTGTGAGAGTTTTTAATGCAAAATTAAGTCTGTATGTCAATTGTCGTTTGTGATACAGTAAACCGCTGAACAGGAAATTGGAAGCGATAGATGTCATGTATTTTTCTAAATTAATAATGCTGTTTGTTCCTTTGTGACAACGGAATTTGTGACCATTCTTATTTTGTAAGTACTTGCTATGTTGATTTCCATTGCATCCGTTTAAAGTTTATTCTATAGATGCAATTATATGTTCCCCTGTGATTAAATGTTTTTCAGAAGTTCTTGATATGTCATTTGATGGCGTGTGATATCGTAGTTCAGTCTATTCGGAAGATTTAAGATAGCGAATTTTTTGTCCTTGTTACTGTTTATGTAGTTGGATCTGAGTTTTGTCAGGTGTTCAATCATCGGAGTAAGGTTAAAGTTATTATATAATAATTCCTTATCTGTTCTCCACATTCTTCTGGATACCCTAAGCCAATATCTTTCAAATTTCATTAGCAATTCGATGTTGATGTTGCTATTGTATAGTTCGTGTCCATAAGTTATTAAAGGTCTCAAGATTGAAGTGTATATTCTGGTTTTGATATGCATAGGTAGGTCTGCAAGGAGTAAAGTCTTCAGGGCTGCAAAAACTTGTAGACCCATTTTGCGTCTTTCCTTTATGTGAGTTTTAAATGAGAGTCTCTGGTCCAGAGTTACACCAAGATATTTTGCCGAATTTATAGGTTTTATATTAGTGTTATTTATACGGATCTGCTTATTTTTTTTCTTTTTTATCTTTTCTTAGTCATTTACCATTAGGATAGAATATAATAAATTGAGTCTTATTTTCATTAAGAATCAGTCTCCAAGTCTTGCACCAGTAAGTGAAGGAAGCAGCTATCTTCTGTAAGTTATTTATGGCTGTTTTTGTGTATCTAGCAGAAGTCCAATATCTAGCAGAAGTGTCATCTGCAAAGAGACCAAGTTGTGTACTATTGTTATCTGAAGCCGGTGTGTCATTCACATATACTGAATATAAGATAGGACTCAAGGCAGCTCCCTGTGGGACTCCTCGTTTGATAATAATGTCATCTGAAAATTCGGAACCAAATTTGATTGTTAGTAATTCTGTTTGTTAAGATATCTGTGACCCATCTGATCAATGTAGTGGGCAAGTTCAAGGAATATATTTTATAAATTAGTCCATTGTGCCATACGGTATCAAAACAGAAGTGAGATCCATAAAGGTGGCTGCTGCCTTGAATTCTTTGTTTAGAGCTATCTGTGTGTCAGTGACAATTCGCATCACCTGGTCAATAGTTGATACCTTAGTTCTGAAGCCCGCCTGAAATCTAGTGATGATGTTAGAGTCTTCTAGAAATAGATTGACTCTTCTTGCTATAACGGTCTCGCATAGTTTTGTTATTGTGTTCGTTAAGGTTATGGGTCTATAGTTGGAAGAGATAAATCTGTTTTTATTTTGTTTCGGAATAAATAATGTGTATGCTGTTTTCCATCTTTGAGGTATGTATCCTAGCTTGAACGAAGAATTGAAAATTTGGGTCAGAATTTCAAAAAGAATAGATGAACTTCTTTGTAATACTATGTATGGTATGGTGTCTGGACCGAGTGATGTATTTTTATTTTTATTTAAGATTGTAGTTATTTCTTCTGTATTAATGTCTGCCTGTAATATATCAACATTGTTATCATATATGTCACCTATGTCTTGCTGTGTTAAATCCTGAAAGTGGTCTACAATTGCTCTAATCCTAGTAGCAGTGTCAGAGACTTCCCTTTGTTGTTCCTCTTGCAGATCTGGATGTTCTATACCTATCTTCTCCTTGAAATTATTGTAGAAGATGTTTATTAAAACTTGATTTGATGAAATCGGGATGTTGTCTATTTCATGCGGAATGGAGAGTCTTGCTTTATTTCCTCTGGTACATGCTATAGATTTCCAGAATCTCTTAGGATTTTTGTTGTAGTTTTCGGTTCATTTTGATATAAAATTCAATGATTTTTGTTCACTAAATAGTTTTATCTTGTACGTTATCTCCTTTTGTAAGTTATTTATTTGATTTTTTGTTGCTTCAGACGGTTGCCTATGGAAGAGGCTTGTTAGTTAGTTTTCTTTTATATCTGATGGTCTCTATTATTTCTGGAGGCAGTCTTTCTGCATCTTGAATTATTTTTTCATATGAAATGTGAATTTGTATGGCTTCTTGTAGTATGTTAGTTAGGTAATTATTAGCGTTATCTACGTCTTCAATCGAAATGATGGGTAATTTAATCATTGTTAAATTTTCTCTAAGATATCTACTAAATTCCTGCCAATTAGTTTTGTTGTAATTTGGAAAAGTTGAAGTAACGATATTTGTATTTATTTTTAAGTTGAACTCTAGATAGACTTCGCCATGATCCGATGGCAGCCATTTGTTAACGTATTTTTTCGTTAATTTATTAGATGAAGACGGTGATAGTAAGATTTTGTCCGGGGAAGTTTCAAAATTTAATGCGAATCTTGTGGGTCCTACGTTGATATTTATTTATTAAGGATGAAGTAATTAAATATTGAAATAATTTCTTTCCATTTTCGTCTGTTCTTGGATGCCCCATCATCTGGCGTTGACTGTTAATATCTGCTGCCAAAATGAAATTTCGAAATTTAGAAAAATAGGTGAATAGAGGAAAACTTGCTGAAATATTTATTTTACGGTGAGAATATAGTGTTGCTATATATAACGGTTCATTTTGCTGTTGTATTGAGATAAGTAGTGGTGTTGTGGAAGGATTTTTCAAGGAGTCTGGTAAGGTTTCTTCAATGGCTTTAATGTTGGTTTTTAACCATAATAGCAACTCCACCGTTTGATTCCTCTCGATCCTTTCTAAAGATGGAATAGTCTGAGTTTGACAATTTCAACTTAACTTTGTGAGTCAATTTGGTTTCATTTAGGAGGATGATATCGATATTTTGGTATTTTGCTAATTGTATTGTTTCATATATTTTATCACGAAGACCATTAATGTTAATAAACATAATACTTAATTTGTTCTTTAGAATTGTGTTAGTCAAACAGTTTCTATTGGTACCCATTAATTGTTTCATCTGTTTATAATATTGGCTTGTTGCTCTTTGCTTTCTTGTTACAATCCTCAATACCAACATGAATATGGCCATCTATTGATTGAATCATGTTAAAATGTCTTTGTAAGAATTCCTCCGATGGAGCCTTAATAGTTTTGTTAATTTTTGCTAGAAGTTCTGGTTCTGGGGATTTGATTAATGTAATAATTGACAAAATCCATTGAGCCATTTTGTCCAAGTGATCCTTAAGTAAATTTCTAATCCGGGTTTTAAAGTCACTGCCATCAAATGCTGTGCCCTCACCTTGCTCGGTGGAAATGTTTTCTGGTTGACCAGTGTTACCGTTTGATAGGTTAGGAAATTTATTTCTGCTTTCAATGTTTTTAGATTCTCTGTATATTTTTGTTTGAGTGAATGACTGTCCTTTTGATGGTCTAAGCGGACATCTAAATGAAGCAGTTCGATGACCGATTTTGTTACATGTACCGCAGAAATTTGTATTCGGTTGAGTATTACACGTGTAGCTGTGATGATTTTTCCACATTTGTAACAAGTAGGTTTGCCAGAACATGGTTTGCCTTCATGATATTTTAGGCATAAACGGCAGGGAAAAGGTCTAGCGGAGGTCCTAGATTCCTCTTCTCTATAGATACAGCAGCCTCTGATAATGCCAATTGTTATTAAACGACTCACCAAATTTGGATCCTTAGTAAAATGTCTGATTAATGGTAAAGGTCTCTTGTCATTCTGTATACGAGTTGCATTTGTAATTGGAATGTTTTTCTTTTTAAGATCATCAATGATCTCTTCAATGTCAATTTCAGTAGGAATGCCTCTAACAACACAAGTCAATGTAGTTGTAGAGACTGGCTTTTGAGGTAATTTTTTGTTTTCGTCAGTAGGTATGATTTCTGCTTTAGGTCCAAATTCCGAATCTTTGAACTTTCGAAGAAATCTTTGTTGATTTTCTTTATCTTTAAATTGGATTTTTACCCCGTTTAGTCTTAGTGTAGGGTGACCTTTTATTGCAATATTTGGTAATCTAGTTTCAATAATTTTTGTAAAGGCGAGTGGCTTGTGTAGGTCATTTTTCATATTTTTAATGATCACAGCAAAGTTTGTATGTAAATCAATTCTATTTGTGGTTGTTTGTATGAACCAATCATAAGCTTGAACTTATCAAAACGTTTTAGAAAATGAGCTGTTGAGCTCAGAGACATCTAACGGCAAGGCAAGAAACTTCTTCGAAGCCAGAAAGAAGTGCGTAGCTATTTATGAATACAGACTATTTCTCTGTGTTATAATCCCACAATACTCGGGTTGTGTAATATACCGTGATTCTCTGGTAAATCCGGAAATTAGTGAGATGACAGAGATCCGTGTGTCTAGCATTAGCAGAACTTCTAAATAGGGAGTTATCCTGTAAGAGTAAGAAAGCTCTTATTGATTAACAACATTTAGCTTTCCTGAAATAATGATTGGCGCGAAAGGATGATAAAAGTTTGCATTGCCTTCTTTTTGTTTAAAAAAAAATGTCCGTTGAGTTCATGGTTGCATTCACAAATTCTCACACTTTCAATGATAAAATTTTACATGACATTCTGAAGGATGTCGGGTGATGCCTTTCTTATTTCTTCTATTGTATTATTCTTTAGAGTTCGTAATGTTCTTGGTAACTGTGAATAAATTTGCTCCTCCAAATATATTAAAGGAAGAAAAATTGAGCTGTTAAAACTAAGTGACGAAGGAGGTCAGACTACACAAGTATTAGTAAAATGGGATTGTTAGGATTTCTTTCTCAAAAAGGTTTTCCAAGCAATATAAGCTGTTACAATCACTTTCGGAAGTCAAACGTTGTTTATGTAATTTATAAATAAACCACTTTAATCAATTGTAAAAAGTTTCTGCATAAACCGCCGACCAAATCCTAACTTGTTCTAAGCTATCCTGATCGGCATAGTATGGTTTCCATTTATACTCGGGTCCAACATTGTATTATTTTCATTTGATTTTCAGCTTCTTGGTCGTACGGTATGACATTAATCTGTTGTTTCTCCAGTGCATCAGAGTTTTCAGTTAGTTTAAGGAATGTTTTCTTACTAGCGGCTATCTTGATATTAGTGTTGAGAATTTTTTCTTGTGCCATTTTGAGTGAAAATTGATTTCCAAAATATAGCTCGAATACTTAAACATGATGAACCTATGTGTAATGATTATACTGAATTTCCTGGTGTGGTTATTCATATCCATCTACTTTATTATATAAAAAAAGTTGAGAACAAAAGCAAGTAAATTCTAAAGAAATGTCTGATTATACTTTTGTGCTACTACCGTTTTATATTAATTATACATTCTGTATCAATCAGTTGGAAGGTTTCTTCAATATTCCAAAGAATGAATGGAGGAAAACTGACTTTGTTGCTCAGTTTTGCACACGAAAGAAAAGTTATCACACCGAAAACATCTGTTTCCGACCATGATTTTGCTTTAAAATATTTAGGTTATCAACTACTACTGTTCAATTGAAGTTACAGTATTTCAACAGTAAATTTCACTTTCAGCTTTTTTTCTTGTATTACACTTTCACATAAAGCTCAAAATTGGTTGGTGTTTATATCCCTTCCGCGCTATAACTCCTTTTCTCTCTCTCTCTCTCTCTCTCTCTCTTTCTCTCCTTTGGTGTTCGTATTCGTTGTTTCGTGGTATTTTATTTCGCTTCCGAAGTATGCAACTTCATGTTGTATTGTGGAGCGGTGTGTGAAAAGCTTATTGCGTGGGTTCAACATGGTCGATCCATTACTGTTGCCAGCTGACGGCCAAGATCAGCAGCGGAGGGCCGAAATGGGTCGAACCTTCAAGGAAAATCACATTGCAATATCTGAAAAGTTTCAATGCCTCCTTCTCTCGAAGTTGAAATTGAATAAGAATTCATAGATTGTTTAGGTTTACCTCATTGTATTCCGTATTACCAAATCAAGCAAACAGAAAGGCTTTAAGAACACATCATTTCCTCCTCTTCTTAGTTGATTGGAGTTTGATTGTAGTTTAATACAGCAAATACAAACTTGCAGTTAGCAGTATAGTACCATTATTTGGATGTTTAGGAAAGTTGCTTGTAAGAAGATAACACACGAATAAATTTCATCATGCATATAGTTAGGAACAACATCTACTAGCCAGAATACCGATAACCAGAACATATACAACGGAGGTCAGCGTATATAAGGGACTGCATGAAGGGAGGACTGCAGTTGTGTAGCGTTAGGAACTCTAGATATTGGCTTCTAAAAGAGCGTTGCTCTGATAGGTGACGTCACAGAGCACTGAACTTGCCAACCACTGAGGTATAAGGACCAGTTAAA
Organism: Lepisma saccharinum; assembly: GCA_022664845.1. Taxonomy (NCBI): domain Eukaryota; kingdom Metazoa; phylum Arthropoda; class Insecta; order Zygentoma; family Lepismatidae; genus Lepisma; species Lepisma saccharinum. The sequence continues at coordinate 20,122 of JAGDQP010021949.1, read as the reverse complement.
AATTATATGTTATTTACTTTGCGACTGCTTAAGGATTTAGGTCATCTCTGCATTTAAAATCCTTACAACATCCCTGTTACAAGAAAGGACATCTCTACATACGGTAGGGGAAAGGATGTTGGAAGCTATTCGGACCAGGCCTATTTTGTAGGTACTATCCCTACATTTGCCTGGTACGACTGAGGATAAACCTAGCAATAACCTCAGTCACGATGAGAGGCCGTTCCCATGGTCGTTCCCAGAACCTTTCGATTTCTAAGCCAATAATCTACCAACTGAGCTATAGCTGCTCAGTTAAATGTAGCTCTAAGTAACATGTAAGTACAAATAATACCTACTTTTGTTTCCATTAGTATTTATAACAATAGACAAATTTGAAGCCAACTTGTCCCTGCATGCAAATTGTGGTTTTGAATCATCTAATTGACTAAATGAATAAACGAACAAGTGAAAGCAGTATTGTTGAAACACGCGTGATTTTGCATGAAATATTATTTAAGATTAAGATAAAAGAAGAATATGCCAATGTTTTACAGAACTATACTTGACACCATCGCTGCAGGTAGACACTCATCTTTTAGATATTCAAGCCAGGTTTATGTACCATTCACCCTCGCACACTTAATACACAATATTCAAAGTTATAAAATCAAGAGATTCCTTCTGTAGAACAGCATACACGTAGAACAGAACTGCTCCTTAACAACAGCATATATGCCATCTTCCACTGTTGTCAAAGTAATGGTAGTAGTAATTTCAATAATTCAGCTTGAAACTTATACATATGTATGTTCTTGTGTTCGTGTTTTCAAATGTTTCCTGAATAAATTTCTCTTGTCTTAGACATAAGACAATCACATTGTTGCCAAACGTTGATTATACTAAGTGAGAACTTCAACTTAGCAACGGTTTTCCTTCAATCCGTCGCTCGATACTCATTCTTCATCAAGCAATAAAAGACAGTGAGCAAGTAGTTTAACAACGAATCTTTTTACCGCAAAACTACTTGTTATTACTTTTTTCACTATCGAACCTTGTGTATGGTAAATGTTGAAATTAACAAAGAAAAATTGCATCTGCCGTTACCGGGAATCGAACCCGGATCTCCCAGTTACCGTTGAATATGCTGTCCATTACACCACCACGGCACGGCCAATTTACTGTCTATATAGAATGTTCCTGACACCCCGACACCCAGCTCATCGCTGCTAGTTATGAGGCCCAGCCGCTCTAGCACAGGTGGAGATTTTAATTGAAGAATCTTCTGTAATTGTGCAGTATGAAAGAATAGATGTTATTAGCCTTTTCCTCTCCATTTGTAGTGGAGTGCCTGGGCCTAGTAGCCTGCATTGAGGAGTTAGAAGAGTGTCGAGGAGCGAGTATCATTCTGTAGGGAAAAGTGGAGGAATAGTACGCAGGAAGGTAATATTGCGCAGCAAATTTATCACACTATTTAATAATTTATTTGGCAGTAGATAGTAGTGGTTTCTAGTGGCACATTACCCAATTACCAGGGCGAGTCATATGTTCATAGCGTTTTCATGGATAATGTGCAGCACCCGCCTCCTCCTGTAGCACAGAAGCCTATTCGGCGAAGTACATCCCATCACACTGTATGGTCCTTCTCCAACGTTCCACCAGTGACACAAGCCCCTGACGATACCAGGCTGCAGGCTTTGAAGCAAAGAACTCAGTAATGCCAGTTGTCACATCATCCACGGAATGGAGTTGTCTGCCCCGCAGGAAGTGTGCCATGGAACGAAACAGATGAAAATCAGATTGCGCAAGGTCG
>JAGDQP010021949.1:0-10555 GCA_022664845.1 Lepisma saccharinum | reverse complement strand
ATCTTCTATGAGTCATTGCTATGACTAACAAGAAGATGGTATCGGCATGAAAGTGACAGTTTCGATTACTCATGAGAAAACAATCGAAATCCAACTTGTTCCGTGATCTTTATTCACATTCAGATGCACATAAGAATAGTACAGGAACACGACTTGCACTAGACTTACAGAGAACAATTAAGTGATTCTCTACTAGATCTTAACATTTATTACGTATGTATTTGGTTCGCTACCAAATCATCGATATTTGATCTTCTCCTAAACACTGTCTCGTGGCAACTTGCTGTGTAGTTGATATATCTTGGATATTGTTCCAGCAATCTTAAAAGTTGGCAGCCTTAAGGTTGGCAATCTTAAGCAGCCGCCACTTGGTATGTATCTTGTACTGATTTATACGGGAATTTTACTCGTCTGATGTCTTTCAGAAGTGGAAATTTTAAGTTCTCTTTTCTCATACTTCCTTTCCCTTTGTTACGGGCTGAGTTTGAAAATATACTGTTTCCTTCAAAGTAAATCACTCTGTCAACTAAACAATTGAACCAACTTGATTTTTTTTTTCTGGAAAAACCGTACTCTGTAGCATATTGTCTTTGATTAGTCTCTGTACATTAATCATTACTCTTTTTGTTTAACATTGTGGATACCCAAATATGATGGACGTGAACCAACAGAATATCAAACATTAAGAAACGGCAAAATACTCGCATATTCAAGTGGCTATTTTTCATGATGGAGTGTGTATGAATGAACATAATGTATGTTAAACCTTTCTCTAAATACAAATTTTGTCCCAAATAAAATTTGCATTTTTTAGGTCCCTTAATAGTAAAGCTATAAGAAAAGTGACCTTCTAATTCCGTTTATGGTGTCCGTCCGTCCGTCCGTGTCCAGAAATTAAATATCAGGAACTACAAGGGTAGAGAGGTGCGTGAGGTGTAGTTGGAAAGGTCTTGACTCAACTACCTCAGAGTCCATAGAACTTTCCTGATTGGTATAATTGTTCAGTGTTGCCAGCCTATTTCTTAATGAAACAATCGTTAAAATTGCTTCCATTCTGTTAGATTCAGGTGCGCCAAACTTGGCATAAACATTATTCGACACAATGCAAAAACACTGAGAGGGCCTACGCTGCCAAGCAACCCACTTACCAGTGTTCAGCCTATTTTCTAAAAAAATATCTCTTTTTTTTCACATTGCTTTCATTATTTTAGTCCTAGCAGTAAAAAAAATTGGCATAAACATTGTTTGACTCAATAGAAATTCACTACGGATGTTCCCCTTCCCCTTTTTAGTGTTGCCAGCGCATGCCAAAATATCTTATGAACCATAAGGTGTAGAGACATGCATGAGGTGTCTGTCGTTCGAAAAGTAGTCAAAGTGTACATGCAGGAATAAAAGAAAGTTGTCATGGGGAAAGGGGATTGCCACCGTATACTTGCATACAAATTTGCTCATAGTTGATAATAAGCGTTTATCTAACAAGAAAGACGAAATATAATAGCGAAAAATTGTGTGTAAGTAAGCGTCTTGTGGAGCGGGGCGGGGGCTTGCCCCCGACTACTTTAATCTCAATTCCTAAATAACTGAAATTTAGCTTTTCTATATGGAGAAGAGCGAAATGCAATAACGAACAATGCTGTATATAAGCAGAGCCGGAAAAATCTTGATTGGTGTAAATTTTCAGTGTTGCCAGCACATTTAAAAATGAGCAATTATTTAAATTGCTTCCATTCAGCTACACCTAGCTGCACCAAACTTGACAAACATTACTTGACATAATACTGTGGATTTTTCCGAAACTAGCCACTGGACTTGTCAGTGTTGCCAGTTTACTTGATAAAAAATCATGTTACGTGGCTAAAATGCAATTGGTAGTAGAATCGTAGCTCTAACTTGTTATTTAAAAATCCTCTCAAACATGACGAAGATTTATGTGGAAAACATAAATATAAAATTCCGGCTATGAAAGACATAGGAGAGTACAAACATGGAGATCTCGTATAAATCAATGGAATGACCGTACCAAAGTTGCTTGGGTGATTTACATCCGTAATGACTCATAATATAATCCGTTCAATACAAGTTTAAATACAGAGGACTTGGGATATAGTTTACTCGTGAGGTTAGGTATAATTTTTAATTAGTGCATTAGCTACTAACAATTACATTATCAGTGCAGAAAAGACAAATTTGTCTTAAGATCGTTCACGAAAAAAATAAAATTACTCTGTTACCTCCTAGAGTACAATTTAACTGTTACACGAGCATTAAGACTTGTACAAAAAGTGCAGAAATATATATACGCTTACACACACTAGCTGTGATTGCCTCAAGGGATAATGCCAATAGAAACTATACTTGTTATAAGTGAACCCCTATATTGCGTGAATATTTGAATTAAATTAATTGAACATCATCCCCGCTTCATAATACAATCAGATGCACAATTAATGAGTCCGGGCTGCATACTATTTAGTTATAAATAGTTTTTACTGAATTAGCGTAATCAATATCGTCCTCGTTTCGTTACGCAACCAGATATGCACTTAAGAAATATAAATTGGTGCATATGGAATATGAAATATATGAAATATGTAAAATACAAAATATGTAAAATATGAAATACGAACTACGTAGTTCAGTTGTTCTTTCAAGTGATGCTCAGTTGACTTTCATAATACAGTCAGTATCTATGTGTGTTTATCTGTGTGGGGATTTGGCATCAGCAGATATGTCGACTTTTAGCCAAATCGAGGTTGTTGTAAGTATGGGCTTATATAACAAATAACAAACACATTTCCTATAATGATTACTTTACTATAGCCTTGTATATGGATAAGGAAGAAAATAACAGAAGACTGTTATCTGTTCGACTAGAGAAACGTTCACTTTTCCTTTATTCTGGAAGTGATAATTTATTCTGTTGGAAGTACAGGTTCTGTTGTGCGTCTAAAAATGACCATTTCTACTGAAAACAACCGTCACATTTTGCTACAGATAACAGGTTTCCTATTAAAAATTTCTTTCTGTGGACTCGTTTAGGTGTGCATGGTAAAATTAAATTTCACAGTGTTGGACAATTTCAAACCTTAATTCTTCCTTCTATTTCTTTAATGACACATCTTGAGTAATCTATCCGCAGATGTATAGAATTCACTACAAATGATTTGATTTACACTTTCACCTTTTTACTGCATATTATTTTCTTCCATTTGCTTTACATTTACAGCTGAGTTACGACATTTGCTTTAATAAAATCACACTGGATACGGTTTTGTTTCGCTGGACTTGACTTAACCTTTATGAATGTGACATTTTGTTTCCTATTAAACATGGTGATTCAGCGAAAGCATATTCACCTTGTAATCGGAAAGAACCTATAAATCTGACTGAGGATTACCTGGTTTCCTTCGCACAAATGCCAGAATGTCACTTTGAATGTCACTTTAGGATCGCTCAGTGTTCCATTCCAGCCCCTACAGATAGAGCAAAATGTATGACGTATCAGCTTGTAGCGTTAAGTAGCTCTAAATTGCAGAAAAAAAAGGCATACAGTTTCAATAGAGTTTTATTTTCAACTTGCGATTCGATATTGACCTCGGGGTGGCCGAGGGATTTGCGCGCTGGGGTCTCGTGAACGGAGTGGTTCGGAGCCCACTTTACCAAAACTGTAGGTCCTGTCGTTAGAAACTCACCAGTTCGTTTAGAAAATTAATCACAATTCAATCAATCAGTCGATATGATGTTGTAAAGAGCAGACCACCGATTCAATGCTGTAGAGAGCTGACTAAAAATATTAGATGTAACTGCTTGAATTACACACTGTAGCTAAGCTGGTAGAGTGAAACAGTAATAAACTGATATTCTTCTGTTATCAATTGCGAATTTTCTTACAGCTGCTGCCAGTTACAGACAATAACAATAGTCATTTCGCTGTTTCTCTATTTACCTATATTGTTATTCACTTCATTTTTAACACTGTACTGATAAAGTTGTTATCACTCAGAGAACTCATTATCCAGGAAAATGATGCAAAAGGTTGCATTAAGAAAGTTTATTGTACACATCATCTCGATATTTATCTAAAGCGGCTCGAATTTACTCGAATATGTTCGTAGATGTGTTCACTCCTTAGTGTCAGTTCTATTATCGACGACTAAGCTTCTGGCCAGAGCTAAGTTGGGGCCAAGTCATATTTTGGCCAATGAGAGAATGCAAAAGCCCTGCCAGAAGCTTAGCCGTCGATTGTAGAACTGACCCTCAGTGAATGTAAGTTACGTAAATCTTAGATTTCCTAATAAGTTACTTTCAAATTTCAATTCTTATTTTAGTAACGCTACCTTCGAAAGCAAATGGTTGAAATATGACACAGAGGTAATATTCCTTCCTTTGTTTCCCGAACAGTTATCGGGGGCACAATTATACCGCTTTCCCTACTATGATAACAATGCTAATTATTGTTCAAGATGTATTATAGTTTTATTGTCGATAGGAAAAACAGTTCAAAAATGACACTAATGTGACATTCGTTTCTTACGTTCGTCAAGATTTTATATTTGTAACTATTAGTAATTACTCGATTGTCCATTATACAGTTTACTGTACTATAATAACACTACCAATTCTACAGAGTATCACAATTTATACTTTGTTTTAACCTATTCTTCTAGGATAAATCCAAAGCTTGTTTATCACATCACTGCAATTCGATATGGATTCTGTTTATATTACAAAACACGAAACTACCACCACAGTTCAGTGTGGCACGATACAGCTCTGATTTCCATTGGCTTGACTGTTAACAATAAAACGAGATAGGTCTATATATTCCTCGTCTTACACTCAGCATGTAAAATATCACTTAATAAAGACAAATAATTGTGCGATCTATACAGAAATGAAATTTACATCTAATTTCTTCTCTGTAGTCTTATGCGCTATGAAATAATCTCTTTATTTCCATTCTCTACCATCTAATGAATCTAAATCTGATAAATCCAACCTAATTTTGAAATTCGAACCATACAACTCGCAACATTTTTAATTCATATCTTTAACGTTTATAATCTAACACTGGATAGTCTCACTGACGCTAAGTAAATCTAGCTATCAATTACAACATAATAGCATGCACATATGGAACGTGTTTCTAATTTAAATTATCAACATATTAAAGACGTGAAAAGTGCTTTGTTGCTGAAGAGCGTTCTAATACTCGAGGAAATTTTACATTTGCTTTTAGAGCTAAAACAGTATTTGACAAATTATGAAAACCTGAGTACCTTTAGTATAAGAAAGCAGTAACATAGATTCTAATTGAAAAAATAATTTAAAAAAAAATATGTTCGCTATGAAAACCTTGAGTATTTAACCTTACAGTATAGCATAACCAGTTGCCAGGCCACACGAAAAGAAAGTGCTTTGTCCATGTTTTTACCAAACTGAGATAATGTCCTGTTAGCTGCTTGAAGGGTCTTTCTAACAAATTATGATGCAAGAAGAGATTATGCATAGTTCACCCATTAGAAATACATCTGTATTTGATATGCAAGTTTACTAATGCCGGTTACAAGCTTTTAAAATACTCTCCTGTAAAATAAATAAAATGGACAAAGCACATTCCTGTGGTCTTCAATTGTGAATCTTGCATAAACTATCTTTTTTTTTTTTTCAATTTAACGTCAATTAGTCTTGGAGTACACATTTTGATAATCCTGTTACTGATCTCAGGGAAAGAGATGAAATATTACGAAAACGTTGGTAGAATATAATTATTTACGAGACATTGTGAGGATGAAAACGTCTTCAACCGCATCCGAATTTTGAAACCCAAAAAGCACGCATGTTCAAGGGAAACACGCAAGATAATCATTAGTACACAGACACATGTGAATAACACAATAGAGCAGAATCTTCTATTATTTTCAATGTTTGCTCCTAATTCACTTGTTTCTCACGAAATGTGCTTTAAATACATGCGAACATATTTGATCTACCTTTTTCTAATTGCGGTTTAAACAACATCAGATAATGAATCTAAATAGATTTCTTCTTAAATCTTTAGATCCCGTTTTAGAAGACGAAGCGGTCATGCAAACTAGCTTTCTCACTGATTTCACCTCAATGATGGTAACTGATGTTGAAATATGAGTATACATGAATTGAAAGTCCACTTGATAGTTTCTTTTGTCCATGGGCCGAGAAGCAAGATTAACGTAAGACAAAACCTCAAGCATCAGCTGTTTTACGAAACATAATTTAAGGTTTTATTATCTTGAACGTTTGTATATCTACATTATATTAATTAGATTTAGTATATTTAATTCCCCATGTGTAAAAATATCATCTTTGATAGTGGTTGAATCTGTAATGGGTAGTTCAAAATAATCAATCTCATCCAAAAATAGTTTGAAGTTATCTCTAAAGAAACCGTTGGATTTACAGTAAAATTACTAATAGCACAGACTTTAAGTGAAATTACTGTAAAACAACGGTAACATTTACGGAAAAATGTTCTTTATGGTGATACCACCATTTCCGCAAACGTTTTATACTTAGTAACATACATTTGACGGTGTTACTGCTGTTGATTTAACGTGGATAACAATGGCGCCCGTGTTGCCATGATTTTGCCGTGAAACCGACGGTTTTCTTTGGTTGAGAATGAGAAGAATCGGGAGTGAAATATGTTTACGTATGAAATTTCAATTAAACATAAAAAAATATGTCCTATGTTCGGGCGCATTATTTCAAATGACACATATGATCTAACTACTCAGTAAAAAACAGTTTCTGAAAATGGAGAAATAAGTTCTTATCTGAGCACAGGTAAATAATTTTCTCAGAAATGAGATATCAGCATTCCCATTTAATTTAAAATAAGAGCGTACTGGTTTGGAAATATGATCAATATTCTTCTATCCAAACCGCCATGTTCCCATTTTCAATTAAATGAGAATTCTAGTATCTCATTTCTAAGAAAAATGTTTCTCACTGCAAAGATAAGAACTTTTCTCTCAATTCTAAGAAACTGCTTTTAACTATATTGTTCCGCTTTATGACGAACATCTCATTGTCGGACCGAACTTGCATAAATTTATACGGTACCAACAGCCAATGTCTGGTTCCGGAATTTAAGGGATGTTTCATTAGACTTCATTTTTGTTTCCATATATGTATTTAAAATGGTGTCTGTTGTGGGTGATTGGTAACGCTCTCTTGCTGTCTTGTAATCAAGAGGCTCCTGGGTGCGATTCTCAGTTGCATCACATGTGGTTCAGACACCGCGTTAATGTGCAGATCCCTTAGGACGTAATGTTCATCCTATGGAAGACCATCGCAATCCACTATCAGTTCACCTTGCCCAGGGACTTTCGTTTCAGAACCTGCCTTCAGGCAGAAACACCTATCATCATATCAAAAATACTCGAGAATTCCAAACTAATACTTTGACGTCAATAAACTAGTGTAAGTACATCATTAATGTAACCCCCATGAAATGTACTGTATTTTACTGAGACTGTTGATTCAGTATATTAATTCGTAGTATTTGAACGATAAATAGTAATAGCTAACGTGTTTTAGTAGAGAGTAAGTGAACCTGACAATTACAATGAACCGAGTGACCGTAGCTCAGTTGGTAGAGGGTTAGCATTGCATTCGGAAAGTCCTGGGTTCGATACCAGAGACTGATCATCCTGACTCAGGTTTTTCTAGAGTTGATCCTTAGTTACACCAGGCACCTTCAACTTAGACCCTTGCTGTCTCCTTCCCGCATTTCTCCCAATCCTATATCGGCCTAAGTCATAGATGCCTAAGGCACATAAATAAATTCAATTAAATTCAATAAACACAATAATTAGTAGTATTTGGATGATAAATAGTAAGATGAGAGTTTGTATTTGACAGTGTTTTAACAAAGTATAAGATCATATTGTGGTGAATTAATTTGGAACAAATCGAATTAGTTTGCAAGTGATAGCAAAGATGCCATCTCTCCTCGCTTTAGTCCGTTGCAGATTTGTTGTTGCTTTTAACAGTTTTGCTTCCTCAAATTCCAGCTGTATCATCAGATGTTCGATAGTGCTTACTCTGAAAAATGCCACATAAGTAAGATTCGCATCACACCTTACATTAATTCGACGCGACAGAACTTTGCATCCAGAAATGTCGTTCCAATGGTGATGGCATGGCATATCAACCTAACATGTAACATAAAAGAAGACAGAAGCTACAAACGTTAATTTTTTTACTCATAACTTGGATTTACATTGATAGTTAAGTGATTAATACATTTAAAATGTTGTCATAGTTCACAGTGCCGTGTATACTTTAGTAATATTATGAAAGTGTAAAGTTTTAATGGTGAATTATGTTTTGAACAAGAACTTTCAATACATTTCATGAATTATTTACTTGTTTTTTTTTTCTTTCTTTTCTTCAGTTATCTCGTTTTAATAATTTGCATTTGAATTTAAGGTATTTAGGCAACTTTGGCTCAGGCCGGATAATTTCTATATATCAAATTATCTGGCGATATTCGCCCGTATTGTGTCCGTTCCAAAAATAGATACATTTTATATCAGCACACTCAATTACACAACAAAATTGCAATGTCACATGTAAACTATTAGCACGTTATTACATATATTAGTCCTACTAATGTTGTCATATATTCTCTTTTATTTGTGAGTCTCAAATTAAAAGGATATAGTAGCGTGTACTGAAGTATACTGTTGCAATTAACGCGGCAATAGTATTTCTGCCATTATGTCTCAATGATAAGTGTAATCAGAATGAAAAGTAACTAATAACACCCAGTGGCTCAAGTACAATGGACACTTAAACATTGGTCAAGATCCGTTAAATGATCTAGAAGGATTTCAAGTACAATAAAATAAGGATCTGGTACCTAATAGAGCTACCAACGTTTGCGGACGTTGATTTTGCTCCAAAAATCTGATTAACGAAAGAAAGAATTATTTTATTTTAAACATGCCTTTACTATTCAATTTATTGCATTTCTAGTGGTCCCTTTACTCATTTTGTTGTTATGTTATCTGAAAATAGTTATATGATCTTAGACAATACCGCTTTCATCCTAAATGGTTCTAGAAGCTACTAGAAGAGAGGAAACGACTTCTGCAATTCAATACTGTATAGTCCAAACAGGATCGTAATTTTTAAGCTCTGAACTGAATTTAAAGTCCTCTTTTGAAATTTAAATTCTATTTGTGCCTTCTAGAAAATTTTAGCTCAAGCAAAGCCATCTAGAGATATCTTCAGAATGTCTTCTCTGTCTCTGTAACAATTGACTCTTAGCGCCTCTTCAGACGAAGCCCCTAGCAGCGCTTGTCGGTAGCTCTCCGGCAGCACTTCAAACCGACAACCGTTTGAAGAGCTGTGCAAGCTCCACTAAGCAGCGCTACAAGTGGCCTAGTCTGAAGGCAGCCTTAGTCGTAAGCAGTTCTACGGTCTTCTAGAGGAGAAAAAACAAATGGTATAATACAAAAAACCGTAAGCGTAACTACTCCTAACCCTAATGAGACTGCCCGAGTTTACCTGTAACTAAACCTTGTTGGAGATGATTTCTTCTATGTTGATAGAAGTGTTGTGAACGTTCTAAATAAACGTGTGAGATTCTAAGAGCCGGATCTATAGATTTTTTGGCAAATTGGGTTCCAAACTATGAGTTCAGTGGATTCTCACAGAACTTGAACCAATAATCCCACGCACAGAAAATGAGCGTGCTAACTATTCCGATAATGATGACTTATAATACCTTGTGTAGAACATTCTATTTCATGTTCAACCATGTTTTTTTTAAAACCGAAATCATCTGTGGTCTAATTATGTATGTCACTGACTTCAAATGAGCATTGGAAAGTAGTGCAAGGCCCGAGATGACTGTACAGTGTACACTGTACAGAATATTAAATATGTTATATAAAGCTCAAATTCTCTGTGTCCAGTCAAGTGGGGCAATTGTGTGAGGGATTTAACATTTTAGTAAGAAATTGCAAGGACACTTAATTTATGTGTAATACATTGAACGTACAGTGCATTTCTGATTTTTAAAATCAAAATGCGGAAGTTTTTCCGTTTGGCTAATACGTAATTTCCAATGTATGACGTGAAATGACGGAAAAATACATGTTTTACTTTCGAATTTTCTTTATCATGACTACTGCTGTGAATTGGGCAAATGAGATGACTTTAAATTCCTTGTTCAATAAATATGCCTTATCACTGTGATCCAGAATTCAAATCTAAAGGAAAAAATGCATACTTCTTATACATTACAATATTAAAGTTTGGCGCTGATTTTCAATCTGAGATAACCAAGCTTCACTAATCCGGGTCCTTTTTAAACATCCTGTAAAAACAAATAGTGCTGTACCCCTAAAAATTTCCGATAGATGCAGCGTACCAGCACCTTCGCGCCAGACGTGTTCTTTCAAGAGTTGTGTGAAGGTATTGTGTGTGACTAGTAAGTTACATTTCTTTTTTGTGCTGTCAAATGGAAGCGACGTATGAATGTATGCGGTCCCTATGT
>JAGDQP010021948.1:18300-31079 GCA_022664845.1 Lepisma saccharinum | reverse complement strand
GCCTTCCACTTCTATCTTGTTGCAACAGTAAATTTGGCTTCCTATCTTCCGTTTTGTTTGTTTTCAGAACCACTAGGTGGAAGACTAATGTCCACTAACAGAAGTGAACAAGTAGAAGAAAAAGAATAACATGTAAACATTGTTCATATTTCGTAAAACAAGTTTTTATAAAAACATATTTTCTTAATGTCAAATTTCAAACTTATTGCAAATTTTAGCGATCTAATATACGGTTTAAATAATCGTACAGCCTGACGGTTCTGCGCTAAATTTACAAATAATTGAAGTCACTGTTAAGACTTAAAAGACAATTAAAATATTTTACTATTTCAAGAGCATTATGCTTACTATTTTATTTTGTGAATTATGCTTTTAAAAATTATATATTTGTCTACGTATAACCGTCTCAATCAAAGATAAGGTACCAACCGTAGCTGTAAAGTTTGGTTATGCTTTTTGGTTGATCTAGTGTCAATGAAACCACATTCACATTTAATTGTTTTGAACAAATAGGCATTTGATGGGACCTTATTTTAAACAATTTTCATTACTTAGAATACAATATCTCTTTTCTATACCCGAACCACCTCTGATATACATTTCTGCGGACACCTGCGCATATATCGGTGGCATTAGTTAACAATCCTAGAAATTACGCGATGAATTCCATAAATTTAGGAAGTTTTGAGTTTCGTTCTAGGAAGAATAAGATGAAAAAAAAAGGAATCCAAAATGTTATTCTTTGCGGCAATGCAGATACTCAACTTCCACACGGTACTTGACACATACAAAGACGAGAGCTTGAAATAGAAGAAAAATATGCTGTTTTGCTTGGCAAAAGAGAAAAAAATGTGGAGATTGGTGGGAGGGGGAGGGCACTGTAGGAAAGTTAATAAATTTGGCAACAAAGCACACTTCATTATATTTATTTCTTTTCTTCTCATGTTTTCCTCATCTTATTTATTTCTATTTTTTTTCTGCTTCTTTTGAGTAGGGATGGTGGTGGTGTGGCTGGATGCGGGTGGCAGAGGGTAGAGGAAGAGGATCTTGCAATGACGGCAATATCTCTCGCATCTATATACGTCAACAAAGAGCGCGGAAGTTGGGCAAAACCTTACAATCACATCCTCTTCATCTTAACAATTTTGCTTCTATGCATTGTTATATTCCTTCCTTCTTTTTTTTTTATTTTTCCTTTCTCTTGGTCTCTCTCTCTTCTTCACTCACTCACACACACAGACACACTTTCTCTTCCTCCGCCCACACTTTCTCTGTTCATCTCAGTGTAGGGGTTGGTGGGGGTTTTGCTTTCTTCGAGGTTTCCAATTTCTTTTCTGAAAATAGTAATGTCTTTACGAAGAGAAAAAGAAATATATATGTGTATGAAATCCGTGATTTTGTCACTATTCTGTTCCGGAATCAAGTAACGATTCCGGATCCGAAAGACACAGGCATAAATAAGTTTCTAAACTTAGGGACGATCCGATAACCACGTTCTGCAGTGTGTGTGCTGAAATTAATGTCGAATTATTTGAATAGAGGAAACTAACCTAATAAAAAGGACCAGGTAGCTTTAAAAGTCACCAGATTAAAGTGCTTTGCTTGGGACAGTAACTTGAATCTTTGAAATGAAGGAAGGTAAACAAATGAAAAGACCCTGTCCTTGCCAGGAATGACATCTACCTTAAACTAGCAATTGCCTTGTGTTGCCTCACTTCAATATGGCGGATTTGAAGATGATGGCCATGAGGGATATACCCTCCACAAGGTAGCGCCTTTCGCCCAGTACCCATGACTAAGTATTGGCTTTCCATTTCTTTCAGCAATATAAAAGTACAACGGTATTGCAACACTTTTATATCATTCTCCACAGACAAGAATCTGACTATTATATCATCAACATATCCCAAACCAATGACTCTCAGGTTGCCAAAATTTTCATGCACACATATTTTGACACCCTAATCATGACGCAGGGGAAAAAAACACAACTTTTTTCTCCCCGTCAGTAGGTTTGCTTGTAAGTGTAGTTCTAAAGGCTGTGCGCTGCACTCAGTGAGCTTTAGTTTCGATTTCAACTGCAGCGCAGCGCTCTATGTTTTGTTTCTCTTACGACTTCGATAAGCCAAATGTGGTGTTGGGGAAATGTGTAAGCAATTGTACAACACGACGCAAGCCCGATCTAATACTCAAGACTACATCAAGAAGCATTGTGATACGAACTATGAGTTTTTAAATACTAATTCTGTAATATCCATTTTTATTTGCCATTACATTTAAACATTCAACCTTCCTTGTTCACGCCTAAACACCTAAACATGGATAAATGGACAATCAGCTTCCAAACAATCACAGAGTTTATCAGTTTCCAGCTGGAATTCATCAGTTTTTGAGGTTGGAAAAACTTCACTGCATATATGACTGTACAGGATAGATATCAATAAACTTTCCAGTTTGCGCCAAATAATACTAACAGAAGTCCATCATGCTCCTTCTTCTCGGCGACGTTTATGGGATGTACCCGGTAACGTCCTGTACTAGTACTTTGAGAAGTGGTCCTCTGCGAGACTCTTCTGATAACCTTTTGCTTGGCAAAAGGAACTTCTGTCCTTACCTTTTTGTAACACTTGTTTTTTTACAGCTACTCATTTTCTGCAGATGTTTTTAACTTTCGCTGCTACTTTTACATCTGTCAGCATCCAATGAGTGCCAAGATTTTTAAGTTGCCCAATAGTTACATACAGTTGATAGTGGACTTCCGGATCTTCAATAGTTTTTCTGCCCTCCCAAATACGCGGTTGGTTGTAGAAGGCTATGGTTTCTCACTAAATTTTCTGCACCCTGTCCTCATGTTTGGCAAGTAAATACATTAGTGCATGTAGAGCATGGATGTTTTTATTTTGACCAGTTCAACCATCTCAAAACAGTCTAAGCTGTTGATTTTGTTCAAAACATAGTTGTATATGTAACTTCAGAGCGCTAGGCTACCTGCGTTGCATCACGTCCCGCTAGATCTTCCATACACACAAATAATGTTAGAGAGTGTGTATCAACATGAGTTATACATACATTGTGCAGTCCAATCTGCCTAGCATAAAACGCTTGTATGCGCGCCACGGTAGTGTCTGTACTTGTTGCATGTCAAACCATAGTGTTCTTTCAATCTTCTTTGTGTCACATGTAATGTGATAGAATGCTTTAGCCCTTTTCTTGTGGTTTGGTTTTTGTGTAAGTAAGCTATTCTGTACTCACAGTCATCCTATCATTGCTTTCTCACATGGCTCAGTAATGTCCGATGCTGGTGACCTAAAGCCAATATTGAACTATTCACAGAAAATACAACGAAATATTGTCAACGAAACATGGAGGTTAGGAGACGTCATAGAACTGCTGTATATTTTATACAACTTTCTGATGGGCTAGTCACTACTCAGACACATTCGTTTAGACTTTCTTCTGTTATAGTGGCTTCATACTCGAGGAAACTTACCAATGCAGTGCCTCAAACGAAGCCTTCTTCTCAGGTGACTAATATGGTCTCCACCTCTGATTTTCACGGAAAGTTTCCCACATGTATTTCTTTTACATTTGCCGCGTTCAGTTTGCTGAGAATTTATTAGATTGTAGAAAACGATTTTTACATTAAGTGACCTCTTGACTTGATGTTCTAGGAAATCTGTAATTTGCTAAAAGCTATAAGATTTTGGTTGTGAACCTTGTCCTATTGACTAACGAGGATGGTGCTCCAGATGGAAGTGAATACCACACATTCTTAGCACTTTCATATTATGATACCTTCTTTCTTCTGTTTTGCACGACTAAAAATGGTTGTACCCATGTTTTACGTCATTTATACGACAAAATCATCGCCCCTATACACCTACAGCAGAAATACTCCACCAATGTACTGCTATTGTGTAACTCAATTCCATTTTTCTATTACCTGGGGGAATATGTGAGGTTCTGATAACATCCTACGTTTGAACATGTGAGCTTTTACTTTGACTCGCTCATTCTTCTACTTACAAGGAGACCGTCAATAAGCTCATATTGAAATCTAAACTGAAACTTTGCTAGGAGAATGTACATCCTGCAGGTTCGTACACAAACAAACAGCTGCTCAATTTAACTGCAAGGTTCGGAGAAAGGGGTTCAAACTTGGTGAAAAGTGCACAAAAAGTATTGTTTTTAATTATTCAGTAACTTGTGCTTCACTTTCGTCTTGGAATGAAACACTGCTGAGTTGTAGCGTCACCTCGCACACCACAGTTCTCCTCGCCAGCGACGTACGTAGGGGGTCTGGAGCCCCAGGAATTCAGATTTTGTTGTAAAATTGGGAAAATTGTGTGGATTTTACACACAAAAAAATGATTCGTGAATCATACAGGCTTCATGTATCTCGCAAGCTTCTTAAGGTTATGTTGTCCCGAGTTGTCAACAAAGGCATTGTGCAGACTTGTCGTCGTTTCATACTGATGTTGCATATGCTCACGTGGCATGGATTGAGCCCACTGGTCATCCTAAACATGTCATTGAGCGGTGACTGCTACATTACACTATTTGGTGATCATTTGTAGGCCTTCATATATTGCATATAGACCATCATTGATGTTCCATCAAGATAATACAGTATGCCATAGGAGCGAAGTTGTCCAGAATCAGTTTGAGGAGAATTGTCGACATTTTCGACGAATAATGTGGTCACTACGTTCGGCCGACAGGAACCCAGTCGGATATTTATTGCATGTGGTAGAGAAGTGCATATGCATTCAATATACCGCACTTGTAAATAACAGACAGACGGACAGTGCAGAATTTCTCCAGAGATTAGCCACACACTTGTTAAGTCAATACTATGTCCAGTTCACTTCTCCAAGCTTCACGTATCCTACACTATACTAGTTTCTCATCCAGTTAGTTGGGACACTTGACCGTATTGCTATTGGTATGTTTGTTCTAAACCTGAACAATCCTCACTGTATACATTATCGGAGGGGTTGTTGTTGTAGATATTGTTTTCTCGGTATGTATGTAGAAGCAGCATGGAAGACACAACAATAAATTATCTCATCAGGAGCAGACAATCAAACCATGATATCGTGAAGAATTCTCTTATTCCAAAGTTACGACAGACATGAAGAACGTTTGAATCAGGGATTCCGCCAGGATTTTCAGTTTGGGAGAGGGTGTGTAAGTGTTGTTTTGATCGGTTTCGAAAACCATCCGTTTGGCACTTACTGTTATCTTGTTCTTGGAGATACGATAATTTGCACAATATTTTGTTAGTTTTTTCTTGTTTCTGGAAATACAAGCAAGTGGTCTCATAAATGACCATTAATTATGAAATTTAATGCAATAAACACAACCGAGGTTTGAAGTTTGAATAGTAAAGATATTTTACATATTTTGTATCACTTGTAAACTAGATTTCTTTTTCTTTCTGTAAAAATGGCTTTACTATAAAGGAAAGCAACTATGTTTCTTTAAACCTGCAGATTTGGAGATGGTTACATTAAATAAATTTTACTTTAAAGGTATTATTTACAAGGTGATATTTATTTCTGACTTTAACAATAAAGTAATAAATAACATCGTCAGACCTTCGATTATTTTTGAAAGGAAAATCTGTCCACATCCGGCATGTATTTAACCATGTCTCTTATCTCTTTCTTCTTTTCAGCTGATAATGGAGCTGCTTTCGGGCATAGTTTCACTATTTATGAATATTTTCTCAATTAAATTTGAATTTAATTAATTTTTATGTGTTTTAGATGTATTTTTTCTCATGCCAGGATACGGTGGGTGAAAGGGTGTGGAAAGGTAGTTAGCCATTGTCTAGTTTTTGAAGGTGCCATACAGCATCTGCCTTTTGTGACTGACGAAAACCCTGGAAATTTCTGTCAGGATGGCCGGCCTTGGGTGCAAACGTGGGAGCTCCCGAATGTTAAGCCAACCCTCTACCACTTAGCCACGACCGTTAGGTATTTTCGTTTAATAATGATTTACAACTTGAGAAGTAGCAATAACCTGAATTTGTTTCCATAAATCTTGGTTCCTGACGGAGAGGTAGGCCGGACGAAACGTGAAGTATGATTGGTTCCTCAATCAGCTCTAATTAATCGTTGAGTCGCGCTTCTCTATAGTTCAGATTATTTAGTATATGGTGCTGCAGTCGACTATCAACTTTCTGTTTTTTTGAGCTGCCAATAAAACACCGAGTTTTACATCTGTGTAAGAGTTGTCTATGGGTTAGGTGAGTTAGCGCAATGTTAGTAGAAGCGATTACTTGTATTAACGTTGATTTGCCCAAACTCTGGTACAAATAAAAAACACATTCATACCAAGTATTGGTGCATGTACGCTAAACGGTATAGAAGCCTTTGCGAAAATTACATTTTATGATAAGGTTGCAACACTGGAAAGTTAGGTACTTAGAATGCTGCACTCCACAATTGTTTTTCTAGGATATCGAGAAATAATCATGTTTAGTTTAGTGCAGAAACTGAATTTTACAATAAGATAGCAACATTGATAACTGGAGTGCCTTGGGGATCAGAAATCGCACAGTCATGTTTCGTATTTAGGCCAAATACGTTGAGGATACGTTTAAGTTTAAAATCCTATGCAGAAGAACGAGATAAATAATCAGTGACTTTTGTATGAAGTTGGATCCAGTTAAACACAATAAATTTATTTTATTCTCATCAAGGAAATAGGATGTTGCTATAACTAGCGTAATTTCGTTTACTCAACAATCAGAAAATTGTGGACGCACAAGATCACAAGTAGATAAATACACTTTTATTATAATGTAAACGTGTCAGTGTAACAAACTTACTGATTTTATTTCTCTCTGAAATTTTAGGTAAATAATTTATTTATGATTACCAACTTTCAGTTGCCTTCTGTTATGTCGTAATTGCGTTTTCACAAGTAATATTTAAAACAATTTGAAAGCACTTGTGACTTTGTAAACTAACATTACTGATGGTACACGTAAGTGAGTAGAAAGTTGTTTTTCTACGATATGTAACATATCGAAAAATTAATTGTACCTGGATACATTTTCGCACATGTCTGGATCAACAGATCGACTTATTGTTTAATATCTTCTTGAATATCCGTTATTATTGAAAAGGGAAATCGGCGATCGAATAATTAAAGCGTTGACATAGAAATTTACTAATTTAGAAATTTTGAAAGGAAAGGATGTCATTGTGAGTGGCATAGAAAACGTTGCAGTATAAGATTGTAGGGAGTACGAGAAAGTTGGTAGAGAAGCTTCTAAGTGGCAGTTACACTTGTATTATTCATCGAACCTCTAATAACAATTTTATTGGTTCTCCTGAAAGCTTTCATTTTTGGCATTTAACACCCTTCCCATGTCAACTCCGCAACTGAAGACCTGAATTGCAAAACATCCCAAGTCCACTTTTTTTTTTTTTTTTTTTTGCAATTTTTGATTGTCGGTATCTATGTTCCAAGGGCTATCCACTTGCATAAATATTACATCTAATCCCAGCCCAGATATACCCACGACCTACAAAAGAAGTTACTTCTCTGCAGTAAATAGATTATCTTGATTTCATTATTTCATTATAAACTGGCTTTAGCTTGCATAACAACTTGGACTATACTTTCATTTCTTCATCATCGTTAATCGGATGATCGACTTACTGTACCAAAAGGTGACAATTAAAATGTCCTGTCCTGAAGTTGACAGCAACAGTGAACACCTTTGTCAGTTTTTCAAGCAGTTCTTTGCAGCTTAGTTCCCGGAACTTCTTTCACCTAAGGTGATTCCAGGGATTCCGTCAGGATTTTCAGTTTGAGGGGGATGTAAAGTCAAAATTAAGAAGGTTGAGTGGAGTTTTGCACTGTGTCTATCGATTTTTGCAATATCGTGTATGTTTGACCGTCTAACGAAGCTATTAGTAGGTTTGCCTGCTTAGCGTCACTCAGTTCATGCCCTTGATAATGAAATTAGAATCATCTAATAAAAAAAGTATTTTTTATCAAATTACCGTCGAATGTCGGGAACAGCAAGCTATAATTGAAACCATTTTATAGAAAGCGTAGATCTACAGTATATATAACACCACAATGAGTCATAAAAGAATTAGAAATGCACTACCACAGAGAATTAACTGGTATTTTTAAGTGTGTACGCATTTCCTCATAGCTTGCAGAAACTTTCTTGCCTAACCGGTAGAGATCTCTGACATGAACACCTTATTTAATTAAAGATCTTAGTAAGCTGAGGCTGTTCCCTATTTCCTGTTAGTTGAAATATGGCACTATGAACCAATCATAAGTTTCAATTTATCATGATGTTAGGAAAAAAATAAGCTATTATCCTTTACAGATATCTACCGATGAAAGAAGGAACTATCTCGATGCCAGAATGTGAGTACGTATTTATAAATGCAGGCTACCTCTCTATATGATTCTGTGTAACTATACTATGGCCAAAGTTAGCAACGTGGTTTAACGTGGATTCTAATATTATTAAAGTTTCATTCAAACTAATACAGACTATTTACTAACGGTTTGTAATCCTTACAATTGCATGATGAAGTTGATGTTACTCACAGCAGATGTCTCGTTCATCATTTAGTTTGAAAGAGAAGATTACTTGTATATTTTCACAATTTTAGCGTAGAAATTCTGTCCAATGTCTTAAAGGATAATTTAATATTCTGCACTTTCTATTCAAGTAGTGTGTTTATTCATTATATGCCTAACAAAGCTTCAGAAAATTGTTGAATCTTGACGGCAACTAGGTAAAAACATTAGTAAAAAATATATTTTTTTATGCACTTTACCGAATGTATCAAAGTTCTATGTTATTGAAAAACATATCGTCATGCAATTGCTATATGTTGTTCAGAACTACACATTAAACATTATGTCAAGTGACAACGCGAAATATATACTGTGTCAGGCATTGGAAATTTGGAACTATAAAATAGAAACTGCTCGGACATTTATTTTTGAGGCTCTTTATTTCGTATTACTGTAATCAGATAAACGTTTTCGTGTTTATAATCGAAATCATAATTCAGAGCGCGAAATAGACTAGCTCTATTGCTTCCAAACTCGCAAGTTTATCGCCCTAGTAAGAAAAGGTTCACCATTGAATTCTATCTTGGGCAATATCAACCCAGTCAAAGAATCCTTCTAATAATGTCCTCAAAATGAGGTCTCGTTTTTCGCAACAGACTATCTTCTTTCGGCTTCTCAACAATGTTAAAATATAATCTTCATTTTTACCAAATCCGAGTTACATGATCTACGTATATATAGAAACAATTTATTTTAATCATCAGGCACCAACACTAACCCTTATCGAAAACTAGAATATTTTTCTTCCAATCTTAGCTAAACCAGTTGCACAGTTTTCGTGTCAAAGTCAGAGCACTCCTCTTCCTGCGGAGATATTTATTGAGAAATGTTTCCCCAATTCGTGCAGTACAAAAGAATGATAATACAACCTGACTCTCGACGACCTGAACCAATCATGAGCGCACTTATTACGTACTCATAACATCAAAATATACTGGTGCTGTGTTTCCATTGGGTTTTTGGAATCAAACATTACCAGATTTCCAATCGCACGGTTTATAAAACATGGAAAGTTTCTCCTATAAACCAGATATTCCTATTATTTCTTCGTTCGTTACTAGAACGAGACGTTTCACATTCAACCAAACTTCACATATATATATATATAGCAAAAGTTTTAGATATGTTCTCTAGGTGCTGTCGTGTGATTAGAAAGGTGTAAGATGATCTTAAACCGCGGAAGCTTATGCCACGGAGAACTGAAAAACCAAGTTCACTTGCGCATAACCTTGGCGATGTTCGACTAGTGGTGCGCGATTTTTGAATTTCGAAATTGAACATCAATGTCCCTGACAGATTCAAAAGCAAACGATATGTTGAAATATCGAACATTTCTTATAGAAAAATCATTAAAAATCGAATATCGAATAGTAGATGGAAGTCGAATTTCGTACACCGTTGGAAATCATATCTACCATTTATATCGAAAAATCATTCGAAATACAATATCTTTAGTTTCAAAATATCTGTGGAAATCAAATATTGTTCTTATCGAAAATCGCCGAATATAGATCGCGTCCAAATAAAATCGTCCCATATCAAATTTCTATACATATCGATTTTATAATATCGATATTTTCTTTATCAGTTTCGATATTTCGATTTTTTAATATGTTCTATATCGAATTTTCGAAAACATCAATCTATCGATCGATACATCGAAAAATCGCACAATGCTAAATTTGAGTATTTGTATCGCTAAATATGGTTTAGTTTCATTTTCTTTAGCACAGATTTTATTTCACACTGTAGTCTAGGTGTGAATTATTTTAAGATTCATTTTTTCTTTTTGCAATTGACTTCTAATTCTTTTTATTGTTTCATTTTGCAAATTATGTAACTTTTCTATGTTTCGCTGATGTTTATAGTGCATGCATAGAGCCTCAATGTACTATACACAAACTATAATAAAACAAAATCAAATAAAACAATAAATGCGAACGGAAGAAAACAATAAAGCTAAAGTAACCAGTACACAGAATTTTTCAAAATCAAAATTACATTTTGTTAAACAAATCCTCTACACATAAATAAAGGTTAATTACGATCATAATTTATTACATCTGAAAGGTGGCGAGAAAATAACATAATATTTCTTAATATTTTTTCAACAAAAATCTACTAAAGACAGACTTTCCTTTATTTGTCGAGAAAGTTGTGAGAGAGAAACTCATTTGCCATTAATGTTATGAAATGTATTGTCAGACACAACCGTGTAACCTGCAGGGCAAACGAACCTCAGAATTGCAACAACTGTTTCCCTTTACCTTACCTCCTACCAAAAAGCCCATAATTAGTACAACTTTTCAAATTTCAGTTTAATTTACAGTAACATTGCTTAATGAGTACCTTTGTGCCTAGAAGCTTACACACGAACTAAGATAATGTGTCTTTTCCTTCCTTTGATCTGTAGATAGGATAGATATACACTCTATTTTCATTTTTTATGAAGTGTATTTGTTTAAATCTTACTTGAGCACTTGAAGAATGCTATGAGTAATTGCAAACAATTTCATGGAAGATACTCAGATATTATGTAAAATTAATTATATTTACAATTTCGTTCCGTATACGATTCTGTTTATTAAGTGCAGTAGTATCTAAATGTCAGCTTTTGAGTTTATCGTATTTTGAACATTCCCGTTTAACTGCTTGTGTGCACAATTTTCTTATTACTAACGTTATTGATGAAGTTGATTACAAAGTCAATAGATGGCACCCAAGTCCTTTCTTTATTTCTTTAACAACTACATTTTCAGATGAATATGAATTGGTTTGAAAGCAAAGATAGAAAAACTAACACTATTTTGGTACAAACTGTATATATTCCTTATGCTTTTTACAACCATTATGTGCTAAATGATGTACCAGAAATCTACGTATTCATGAACAGAATTGTGTTACAGCGGCATTTTATTTTCATTATAGGACGATAATGGATAATTATGGAACAGTCGTTGTAATTATATTTTCAATATTGACTATCTTGAGTGTTTGCCTTTTGTTGTGTATTTTTGCATGGATGATCTATTGAAACGGAAACTACAGGACACAGTTAGTTGATAAATATAATGACTTTTCCACTAGATCAAAATCTATTGAAGGATGCCCCATTTCGAGAAATTACAGAAAAAGAAGTTAAGTTCATGGTGTAGGTAGACTGCTAATTTATGCAAGTGAATACTATTAGAGTATATTAGAGTTTATTATTAGAGTATATTTTTATATAGGGGGAGCATAGTTTTTTTTATAATGAAACTAACTTCAGGTGACACTTGCAAACATATATTATTTCTTCTCTAATTTTATAATAAAATTGGCATGCACCTTCCGAATCGCACCCGGTACGTCTAACAATGCCGTTTATTGTCACAAGACGTTAATTCACGTTTTAATATTATTTTGTTATGTATCTCGCATAAGAAACTTGCAAAATGAATTTGTGACTTTGTAAGGGGCCGCCAAGGGCAACTTTTCTGAAATTTCGTATACGAAAATACTTTGTATAAAGTGCTGATTTTCCGATCATAAGAGTTACATTCGATTCAAAAATAGTGACATACACTATATTGTATAAAATCACACATTTGTTCCAATAATATACATTTAAGAGAATTTGTAGAAAAATTATAATTTTTTCATTAAGTATATGCTTGACCTTTAATTGTAATACATGTATGCAACGATTGCTATGGGCTTAAGAAAAATTTAGGGGGCTAAGCTCCCCCTTGCCCCCCTTCCCTTGGCTACGGGCCAGCTCACGGATTACATGTGACAAAAGATTCATTTTTCTAAGGAACTGGAACAGGAACATATAAGAAAATCACTTTCGAAACAAACTTCCGTCATCACTATCATTTTAAAGCATGCACAACCAAGTATTTTTTTCTTCTTTTTTTTTCCTTCTTCTTCCGTTACTCTCAACAAATGCATCAGAAGGAACGGTAAAGAATATGGTCACACATCAATCTTATTCTCTTTTTCAGTTCGTTTTCGCTTTTCTGAGTTTGTGTGTATTTCAGAAGAGCTCCACCAGGAGGAGATATTGCAACGATGGTTCTTACTGGACCTATCTGTCTTCCTCATGGAGTTAGCTCTGAGAAGAAACGGAAACTAACCACAAGAATATATATAGGCTTACATAAACATACATA
>JAGDQP010021948.1:0-11482 GCA_022664845.1 Lepisma saccharinum | reverse complement strand
AAAACAAGTGAATTAACCCGTTACTTGGGAAGAAAAGGTTCTTTTCGATTGAAAGTGAATGGCAGAAATTAGTGCCATAGCACATGCCCCACCTCCTCTTGAATATTTTTAAAACTTTTTTTTTCTCTCTCTGGAAGCTAAACATCATATCGGAGGGGAAGAATAGATGTGATTTTCGGACTTCTCGTTGTTTGGTTAGTAAACTTAATGGGTTACCTCAATCTTCCGCCTTTTAGGTGCGACAGACTAGTTCTTGTAGATTGAATTTTTTTCAATTTCAAGAACGGCAATGAAAACAGAATGAAAATGTTTAACTAGTTTCATTATGAATTACATTTACGCCAAATCCTAGTGTGCTAGAGGTCATTTCCCCGTAGCAAGCAGCAGTATTTCATTCAAAGACATTTGTTTTGAGGGAAAATGCATCCATTGATAATCATACAAATTTTGCCCTCTGTAATCCCTAGTAGTAACGAAACGTTGAAAATACGTAGATTTCACGTTAGTACTGAAAAGTTCTTTTTAACGTTGTAAATGTACCAAAATGTCCGCCTGTTTAACGGTTTATTCAACGTTGAATAATGGTTGAGCAGAAACGATGAAGAAACTGGTTCAGTTGGCCAAAACAAAGCTATAATGCTGTCTATTGGTATATACACATTTAGTTTCATTCTATCCGTTGCTTTCATCATGATATACGGTGTCAATTTTCCAACAGTAAATTATCCAACCGCTGCTCTAGGGTTGGAACCAGGTACGTTCCGCACTCCTTGTTGGTAGTTGGTCGCCTTAGATCTTCATCCATGGATCCACCTGGAGAGTCCACTTCTCTTTTACTGTATCTATTAACAGGCAGTGTAGAATGAAGTTGCTACGTCATGTATACGCACGTTTCACCATGGCGTAAGAATAAAGAATAAAGGTACTTTCTTTTTTTCTTTGTTATACGCGTTTTTCTTAAACACTTTGACCATCGCTACACTATTAAATTTGTACATCTCAATAAGTGTCATATGTCCCCTTGGACAAACGCATACAGAGCGAAATCTATGTCATAGTTTAAAAAAATATCATATAAACGCCCTATTAATGAAATTAAATGTTCGTTGAAATATAGTTTAAAATTCAATATCTTTTCAACATACAAATGAGAACGACAAATGTAGTTAATTTAATTGTATTTGCTTTTAATTATAATGTTTAAGCAATTAAATTAGAGAAACACGTGTGAAACGAAAGTTGAAAACACAGTATAAACGAAAGTTGAAAACACGTCACATTAACACTCTATCAACGAAATTTTATCTTCGTTGAAATGTAGTTTAAAATTCAATCTGTTTTCAACGTGCATATAAGAACATCAAAATTAGTTTGTGTCATTCAATTAGCTTTTAATTATATTTTTTTGACATAACATTAATAAGAAACACATTAAACAAAATCTATACCATAGTTGAAAATGACATATTGAATACATGTTACGTTAATATCTTATCAACGCAATGACGTTTTTGTTGAAATAAGGTTTAAAAATAACGGTTAATCAACGAAATGATCCTAAAATCAACGTTGAAAACACGTATCTGTGCTACTGGGATTGCAAAAAATTAATGTAGTGTAAGATGTAATCAGTTTGTTTTATCGAATAAGTAGATTACATCCTAACCGATAATCGAATCCGAATTCCCTTAAGTACAAAGGAAAAGTGAGAAAAATGTCATATTTTCAATATCTTCTTGACAGCTAAGCAACCATATGTTTTGATCATTTTGTTGGTGACGAATTGTTTTCGGTACGATAGTGGTATTGTAGAAGATTTGTTTACTGCTTTCATCTTAACTCGAAACTTTTCTATTTGAAAAATGGAAGAAAAATCAAAGACGGGGGTAAACTACAAGGAGGGTGAAGTCCTGGAAATGGAACGTTCTTTGTACATTTCTTGCAACCATCCTGCAAAACTCCGCTTATCTTACTGACATATATCCCAGCTGTTTGTCCACAGAGGGACAATAAGGGAACAACCTGTATAAGACTTTTGATTCTAGCACTTCAAGAAGAAACAGCAGAAGACGAAGATGGAACTTGGAGAATCACATACGTACATATATGTGAACGCCGATTTTTTAAGGTGTAGAGCGAAAAAAATGAGATGCCGTAAGAGTTTCGCAAAGAGGGGAAGACAGGATCGATCTGGCCAGAGTGTTCGTTTCGCTCTGCTCGTGAGAGTTCGACTCCAATCGCTAGTATTCGGTTCATTTCGGTTCAGCCGGGTAATCGTAAAGGGTCTGCTCAATCACTCCCGTGCAGCTCCGCTCCGGGGAACCCCGCCCCGTGACCTAACGTGCTAGGGCTGGTGGCCAGGGTCGTCCGGTGACCTAACACACATCATCACATCAAATAGTGCCGCAAGGAAGGGGAACAGGCGATGTTATAATACTAATAATAGTCACTAAAAATACTACTAACAATAATAAAGAAATATAAGGACGCAAGAAAAAAAAATAACTATTACAAGAAAAAAAAGAAAGGAAAAGAAAACAAAAAGGAGTTTTTGAAATAGTATTTCTTTTGTGTGAGTGTGTGTGCGTGTACCGGGTCATGTTGGTGCGCCGGGACATGAACCGACGGAAACCTGACACTGACAGGTCGAAGGTCATAGGTCGCGGTGGTGGCTATTACAAATCAGGGATCTCAATCTGAGGTAGGTAACGTGTATTAATAATGCAATTACGAAACCTCCTGCATCCTATCTTTTCCCCCCCTCTTTCTTAACTCTGCTCATCTATGCGTTTTCTCTCTCTCTCATTATGTCAAGAAACTTAAGGAAATAAGATACGGTATCATTTTCTCAGAGCCATATAGAATTTTCTTATTTTTCTTTTTTTTTTGTGTGTGTGTGTGACTGTTTTAGAAAAAAAAGAAGGTTTTGTTTCTCAATGCGGATTGGAACAAGAAACAAAGGCTAAAAAAACAGCACAGAGTCAATTTCTGAAGTAGATATACAAGAAAAGAAATAAATGGATAATATTATCCGACAAGATCGAAAACCATTTTTCTTACGTGGATAATTGTTGTGGGTGATCAACCACTTTTGCGACAAATACTAGTGTTTTGTGAGTGATTATATTGAAAGACTTTTACATACATAACTACATCTTAATCAAGCAGGCCAAGCGTGGAGGAAGAAAGCTTTCTGTTCGCAGCGACATGTCTGAATTTACCTCAAGGGAATCGAACTTAGAACCCTTTTATTAAATATCAGCACTTCTACCCACAATTTCGATTACCTTTTTTTTTTTTCATGTTTAATTATAGTGTCAAGTTGGTAAATTATCTGGCTGTAAAATGGTCTCTCTGCATTGCAATCAACCGGGTTCCGGTTTTATTCTTAATCAGGGTTACATTGCACATATATTTGACTTGGATGCTACCCAAAGAAGTTTGAATACTCTACATATTTTGTTTATAATATTTCACATCAATTAGACTTGGTTTCCGCGGTCTAGTGGTAAACATCGCTAAGGTAATGCAGTGTTTTAAATTTTCATCCTGACCAATACGTATGAGATTCTTCTGTATTTTAGTTATTTAAATTCTTTACTATGAGCTAAATAGGCAAATGCGGCCTAAGCCCGTCGCATTTCTGATGAACGTCGTCCCTCAGTGGTAGATCTTTCGGAACTAGAATGACTAAGGTAGTTTACCAGCGTCTTAGCTTAGGTACTACCCCTGTATTCGTCTAGCGAAACAGAGAAATGCTTTGGAAAAGTTTAGAGTGCCCGACAGAAAAATTCGAAAATTAGTACCTACTCGAGACTGTGGGCACTAGACGACGGGACCTGTATAGATTTTTCTCAGAGTTTTAGCTCAGTTCCACTAGACGAATATCGAAATGTCATTTAGAATAGAGAATGTGACCGCTGCCTTCCTGGTCTCTGAAAAATACTCCCTTCGAGAAACATCATGCATCAGACCTGATGATCCCCTTGTTAAACTCTGCAGTCAAACTCCAGTATATTCTTTGTCTGATGTTACTGACGAAAACACAGGGAGAAACCTCCGTCAAAATTGGAGGCCACAGAGATCGAAAAATTGAATTGAATTGAATTGAATTTATGACTTTAGGCATCTTGGGCTCAGGCACGGGAGAGAATATGGCTCGGAAAGAATTTACTGTAATCTTGAAGTTACCATTCCGCAATTAGGCTGGTGTGATCTGGGAATGTTCAGTCAGGGTTGCCGTCATTGGTTCCAATATCTTGCGGTTATGAAGCGAAGGCTCTTTCTACTAAACTACATCAGTTAGGTTTACACCATTTTGATTTCAAATAAAAGCGTTTTTCAGAACTAACAGGCTTAATTCTGAGGAATCAGCATAGTCTTTCTGAATTATGACATAAGTAACGAAAAATAGTGCATCAATACTTACTTTATTTCTAAACATTTGGAAGAATGTTTGAGCTTCATAAATTGGAGTGAAAAATTGCTTTCTCTCATTCGAAAAAATGAACCAAGTGTTGCCCTAATATTTTATCCGCAATGGAGCTTCCACCTCTCCTAGAACAATAGAGTTACACGGTCGACCTCACGACACAATCAGTGCTTAGTGCAAATGTCAAAATGATCATCTTTGGTGTAGTGATTTTTGCGTGATGTGGTGACAGACAGAAAAACGCACCCAGATAATATTGGGAGGGGCAATTCTTTCCCAATACATTAAGTAAACTGAATAAATGTCGATCCGTCGATTCTGTCGATCATTTGAAATCACGACAAGTTATATTTACAATTAGTGGTTCTGTTCATGAATTTCCAAAATTTATTCATGGCCTTTAGGCATTTACAGGCTCATTCCGGGATAGGATGGGAGACGAATAGTGGAAGATATTCTGGCAGGATCTAGTTCGTTCGTAGGTACCAATCTTAAATTTGCCTGCTGTGACAGAAAAATCCCTGGAAAAACTTCAGTAAGGGTGGGCTGACTCTCGGAAAGAGCCCAGGGCCTTGCGATTGCTAATTCAATGCTTTACCAACTGAGGTCGCTCTGTTTTTCTTGTTCATGGTTAGTACATAATTCCATTGGTGATAACTCACAAATGATTTTGCTGGCTTCCGCTGTAGTTAAATCTTAGGCTTCAGGCTAATGTACAAGATGTTTCGGATTCAAAGCCCGCGTGTTTGTTGATTTTCAAAGCATAGCACTCATAGCATTGCAGTCCGCAATCTATATTATTATAATGTCTGAAACTTAGACTGTCAAATGCAAAATAAAGTTAACCAACGTTTTTCTTCTTTGACTAGTATATCTTATTGTGTAAGTGACGACCATGATTACAGGTATTAATGAGATATTACGAAGAGACATCTAAAGTACTTGTTATGCAATTACGACCTATCTAATTACATCGATAAACTGTGCGTCTCGAACGCAGGTCAGGTAGAGAAAAAACTGACTTCAGATTTTAAAATTTATTGATTTTAATTTAGTCGACCATTTTTCAAACTCGTGGCGATTGGTGTTACTGGCGTAGATTTGGTTTATTGTCGCACCTTAGTCGCAATACAGATTAAAATGTGCGAACCATCCCAAATATTTTAATTACGGCATATTTCTTTTACTACCTAGTATAAGCAATTCAGTGCATTGTGGTCCAAGTTAACGGCTGAACCGTTTCATACAACGGTATAGTTTTCAAAGCGTAGGCTTGGACCATTAAGGCCAAAAATGTGAGTTGAATTTGCTGGCCGACCGTGCCAAAGTTTGCAGGATACAACTTTTCATTAATTTAGCCGACAGTACTGAAATGTGCTCAAGTATTCCCTTTCAGCAACTAAAATTCAATTTGCTAATTTAACAGTAATTTTTATTACAATTCGATTACACTTTTGTTTTAGATATATTCGAAGAGAACCGTAGCTTTTGCCGTTATTGGATTCTTCTTTCCAGGAATACTACTGCAGGCACGTATCTAGAGGTTCGTTTTGGAAGAAATCCACGTGCTCCCGGAGGGAGGGTCCAAAAGTATTTATGCTTTTGACATGTATAATTACACCTTAAAAATTATACTCATTCTCCATAAAACTTTAGAGCCCGGACACGCCATACCCAGCCACTAAATAATTACTTACATTCACATAAAATTGGTTAATCAAAAGTAATTTCTATGTTGTGTATAATTACTAACAAACACATAAACACATGTATTTGACACTATTTTAAGTAAGAAATTAGTTAGATAAGGAAGAAACATATGCATGCATTCCAGTGAATGTAGGAAGTAAAATATGCAAGATATTTGGTAGGAATGTGGTAAATGAGCGGACAAAGGTAGTTTAACAAATTTAAGGACTAATATGGCACACTATGTACAGGACGTCCACAAGCCATAGACAAGGAAGAACTCAATGTGGCTTTTGAGGTCGATAAGGGCCAAGTACGCGAAGCATTCGAAAAAACGTTCAATTGTAGTGTGGAAACCATTTGACAACACCTCCATCAGATTCCTAAACTGTATAAAGTGCAACAATGGATCCCACAATAGTTGACTGAGACTCAGAAAGCGACACAAGTAAACGCCTTTGTTTCTTTGCTGGCTTCTCAGTGGAAGGATCCATTTCCGGACAGGGTACTGAGCTGCCATGAGAAGTGGATTCTTTATCATACTCCATGTCGTCGTCATCATTGGTTCCCACCACATGAACCTCCTCCCAAAGAACCAAAAGCTTAAGAGCATCAACAGATATGTGTTTGGTAAACTGCTCGGTGTATTGTGCTCGCGAACTGATACCTCTTGGACAGATACAACTGTGTACTCGTAGGAAGTGGAACGTTTGAAAAAAGAACTAGTAACCGTGTACTCAATGCTCGTGAATATCAGAGGTGTCATTCAGTTACAGGACAACTCGCGGCCTCATATTGCTAAGGCCACCAGTGACACCCTTATTTGACTTGGTTAGAAAACATTAATGCACCCTCTGATATTGCACTTTCGGATTATCATTGCTACCATTCGATAGACAATCCATCTACAAAGATGAGAGTTCGAACCCTCGACGAGGTGATAGATGATGATTTCTTTGGTTCTCGTTCCGCTCATTTCTACCATCCTGGAGTGCATAGTCAGTCTTAGCGTTGGAAATACGCCATTGATGCTGGTGAGAACTATTTGTGATTTTCCAAGTACGTCTTACTTCATGGTATCACGTTTCTCTTTACATGGTCAAAATCCGTTAGAACTTTGTTGAGTGCTTTCTAAACATGATTCAACGTCTTTCAATTTCTGTGAGACATTTTAACTTTAAACAAAAAATAAATAAAACCCGTTTGATGAGTTCCGTGGACTAAGGAATTATCAGCGAGAAGCATTATCTAGTTTTGAGTTAAATGAAATTGAAAGGTTTGATATAATTAATTTCCTAGTATGAAATTTCATCCAATATTTGAAGCTTGGGTAGGTATTACGTTTTCGTACGTAATTCGTATTACGTACTATGTTCATTGTGTAGTGTTTATTATACGCCCTTCAGTACGTCTTAATCTCAGTAAAGGGCTCAACAGTTTCAAACTTGGTGGACCTTTACTAGTCGCTTTTGCTGATATGAAGCAGTATTCCTAAACAGTGCTTGTAAGTTAAGAACGGGCTACAGTGCTAACGAAACTAAAAGAGATCACCATTTTTCTTCGCGCCACCTTAAGTTTATATTATAAGCATATTTTATTTTCCCTTACTTTGTGAAGTGGCAATTTTTATTCTAAATCGGTCTCGTCTCAGAGATGGGTCCCTAGTCAATCAATCTTCCGTGAAGGGGACGAGGAAGGTAAGTCAGGGTTCTAGTGAAGATACCATCCTGGCATTGTTCTGGTGAAACTCAAGACCATTATGATAGTTTAATTATAAAATGATAATGTACAACTGTAGAGAAAATCATTTTTCAAGGACCATGAAGGATAAAAACAAAATTTTAAGGAAACTCTTATAACATTAAATAATGGAAACAACACTAGCCCAGTTTATACAGCGCTTGGTATCGTGTTCGAAATGTTTTGCAATCGATTCCAGAAGGATGACCTTCTGGTCTGAGATTTTTCAAAGTTTTTTCCTCAGTCCTTTGTGGGTGAGTGGTAACGCTCTCTGCTTTGTAATCAAGGATTCCCGGTGGGGAAACATGTGGTTCGGAACCTACTTTAAGTTGTAGGTCCCGTCCATTGGACGTCACCTTCATCCGATGGGAGCAAACCACCACAATTCACCTTACCCATGGACGTTCGGGCCAGGACCTGCTTTGGAGCAGGACACACATCATCATCATCATTTCCTCAGTCCCACCTGTCTAATGTGGGAATGGTACATTCAAACTACGCCCTGGACGACTTCCCAACTACATGCTCTTCTTGCCTGAGCCCAACATGCCAATAAGTCATAAATAAAATTCAGAGCAGTCAACCTATTCATTCAGCAGAGATATTAGTAAGGAGTGTAGAGAGTAGCTGTCGTTGAGAAAACTCACACAACAGTTCATATCATTTAGCAATGCAATAAAATTGTTAGTGACTTAGGTGAACTGTTCATTGCATGCGCCCCACGTTTTTCGTTCTAAACCTTACAAGTATTTTCATATCAATTAAAATTTTACAATCACAAATTTTCAGGACAATCTGTATGGGGCTAGAATAAATTATTTTATAATTTTTAGTCTGTTTAAAATCGTGGTATATTATTTATTTTATATATTTATGTATCTTATAAGAAGAGTCTAAAACGAGAATTATCTTATTATTTCAGATATCTATTAAATAATGGCAACCATTTTTTATTGCGGCGCGTACTAAAATTTGTGTTCGCAGACGTTTACGCAAAATGTAGTGTTTGCGGACAGCGTTATTATAGGACATTGAAACAAACACCATTCTTTCCTTTAAAATCGGCTTGATAATTTTAGTCTTCTGCATGAAAATCTTAACACCTAATCGAACTGGTGAAAATGGCATCGAAATGGAATTATTGAAATCAAACAATTCCGGGCGAAAAAGAGTTTCGCCCGGAAAGGATTGAATTTCAAAGCTGATGTTTTCTTCACATATCACAGTATGTTCAAGGTTGATAAACGCTTCCTAAATTATTTATGATTTTTTTCAAAATCCAAAAATTAGTATTTTGGAGGCCAAATATTTCTGGTGGAACAAAATTTATAAACCTTCTTTTTTTTCTCAAGTTATACATTACGCTAGGAGAAACTAGTAAAATTTTGAACCTTAATATTTGAATTTGAAGAGAGCTACACATTGGTGGAAATTGGGGGTGAATAATGCTCGTGTGCGCTATCGTATGAATATTGCAGACCCTTATCTCTGGTGGGAGACCAGATAAAAAAACAAACATTTTTTTTTTGCACATTAGCATGTCAATTATTATTAGAACAGTAAAATCGTTCTTCACAATTCTGATGGCAATAAAGAATATTTCTTCTAACAACCATTCTTTATAAGAGTTACCAAAGCACGCACGACCATTATTCATCCCCAATTTGTAAATCTGTAACTCAAATGTCAAAGTTGAAATTTCTGTTATACTTGTTCCTGACGTAAGTGTATAAATTGTAGAAAAAATAGATTTTTATCTAATCTCCCATCAGAGATATGGATCTTCAATGTTCCTATAAGCGTGAATGAGTATCATTCATGAACAAATTTGCAAATTTGTGACTACATTCAATCTCAAATATCATTAAAGTTGAAAATTCCTCCGTAATTTCTCCTGACATAAATGTATAACGTGTGAAAAAAAATAGATTTCTATATTTTGTCCTACCAGAGCTACTGGACCTT
This sequence comes from Lepisma saccharinum, assembly GCA_022664845.1. Classification (NCBI taxonomy): domain Eukaryota; kingdom Metazoa; phylum Arthropoda; class Insecta; order Zygentoma; family Lepismatidae; genus Lepisma; species Lepisma saccharinum. Next base: position 1,656 of record JAGDQP010021948.1, on the reverse strand, counting down.
CAATACGCATAAAAAAAACAACTTTTGTATTTTCAAAACTTCATAAAATATCAAGGAAGCACAAATAAGCCTTAATATACTGTATACGTTGAGTACACTTTGGTATGCAATAGTGTGCGAGAAATCAACTTTTTCATGCAGAGGACCAAAATTATCAAGCAGATGTTATTGGGAAGGACGTTTTTTTTAAAAGTACACTATGAGAAATCAATCCGCAAGTATTACATTTTCCGTAAACATCTGCTAACACATATTTTCGTATGCGCCGCAATAGAAAAATGGCCACCATTAATTAATCGGTTGGTATAAAAGTAAAGGAATACCCATTTTTGAACTATTCTTATGTAAGAGGTATAAGTACTTAAAAAAATGAAAGAGATAGAGCGGCCAAGCAGGACGATTTGAGATACGCTATGCAAAAACCTTGCTTGATAAACGTTCGCCTATTTTGGATAAACACGAAGTATTGGTATTTGTAAAGGTGCCCCCGTAAGTAAATATGAGGCCCTCCGCGACAATTTGTCTGGTTACACCGCTGATCTAACTGCTGCAGGTAATGAATGGTTATGCTGGTATAGTTCACTAGTTTCCTATGACTCATTGTAATAGCACCACAACTCTTTCGGAAACCCAATAGATGTGGATGTAGAAACCCAATAGATCCCGGTACTAGAAGGTGACCCGGACTTAGAAACAGTCAAATACAACAACTGGGCAAAGAGAAACTAGAAAGAGATCAAAATAAACGGAATCGAACATTCAGGGATAATCATTAGGGAAGACTAAACAACTCCGAATCCACAAAGAATCTTTGAAACCCACTTGGCTAGACGTCTACACATAAAAGTACACGTATCGTACATATCTGTACACATCCGTACAACGCACATAGCAGGAAATACCCTCTAGAAAAGGAGAATCTGCGAGCTGGTATGAATGGAAGGTCCGAGCTTCGAGCCTGCCCCACCCACACTGTGAAATATAAACATGTCAAATTATGCTCTAAAATACATCGAATATATGAAATCATTTCATTATTATCCGAACGCCTTCCATGTGACATAGGCACATAAAATATGAAAGTCCTTAACTTTGAAAGATCATTATTTTCATCCTCCCTAATGTGACCTCCTTAAAGTTTGTGGAGTAAGAATTTACCTACTTCGTTTTTTTCAAATTCAACTGAAATGATATTAGCAAACACTTTCGTATTCCAAAGCTAATTCTTTATTGAATATTAAATATTGACTTGTATCAGACTGTGAACTCGATGCAGCTGATGTGTATGTGAAGATGTGACTACTTAATGCTCGTTGTGAAATCAGGAAACTACAAGCTTTACACGTTTATTCTTCACGCAGCAAAGGTATTCTGTCGAACGTAGTAAGTATACGCATAAATCTGTCGTCTCTCAAGAGTATCATTTACGGAGGGCGATAGTTGATTGATGACCTCAAACAAAGACATTAATATAGCAAAATTAAGAAATGTCTCTGCTTAAGAATAAGTGTCATGCACATTTTCTTTGAATTCAAATAGTTGAAATAATACCACTCACACAACCGAGATACATTGCACTTTTCTGTCAGATAACAGACTGGTCTCGAACTTACACCTTAGAGAAATAATGACTCTTATTTACTGGAAAATCACAAG
>JAGDQP010021947.1:16623-31085 GCA_022664845.1 Lepisma saccharinum | reverse complement strand
TCTAGTTAAACATTTTAAATTATTTTTTCTCTTTTCAAAATCTTCTTTCATTAGAAAGAAAAGAAAACTTGTTGAATGTTGTGTTCTATGGCTTTTAAAATCAACCTTCATGGCGAATTTCAGCTTTTTTTAGCTCAATGAAGAGTGAATTTTTGATACCTGAGGTTTGAGGTTGATGTACGCAACTGATTAATTAATTTAAAAAACATCCAGTCTATCCAAGAATAGTCAGCCTTCCACTCCAACGAGAAGTGCTCGAAAGCCGCTGAAAGGGCAGACATACAGAAGCGTCTGGGGTTTTATATGAGTATGTAAATTTTATTTATACGTTTCAAAATTCCCATGCATTTTATTTATACACAAACAATTTATCTCTATGCAAGAGATATTTAACGTGCCGTGAACTAAAAAAAGCATTAAAATTCTGCAAAATACTGAATAAAAATTAAATACAAAAAATTCTGAATATAAAAACCAAAGCGCCAAAAATAAAGACTAAACAAACAAAAGCAGTTATACCGGTATAATATTTATTATTTATTAACGTTCCAGAAGTTTAACACCCTCAACTTTGTTGCGGAAACAAAGGGTACTGAGAAGCACTCGCTCTTAAGAACCTTCTTGCTCTAATGGATAGAACGTTGGATTTATTGTAGTGAGACATGGGTTTGATTCTCAGTTGATATTTCTTTCTTCTTTTTTTTACTTATAAACAATTGTTCCTCTCTCAACAAGATACTTTTCTACATGAATATATGTTTCATCGTTATGCTCGAATATGCATTTAACTATTCAGTCGCGCTTCAAGGAAACAGTATATAGTTTAACATTTTAATATTGTTTAAGCAGAAGGTGCGGCTAAAATATGCCGTTCCTACATAATGCGTGAACATGTTTTTCTTAAAGAAACCTTACCATGGATACTATAATCACACTGTATTTCTATTAAAAGGTTATTGAATTGTTGATCTAGTATATCTTTATCAGATTAAAAAGCCAGTCCAGTGGTTGAGGTAATAATGTTGCGAATTCAGGATCGGCAATGGGTAGGCATGTTGGTTCGAACTCCGCCCCGAGCATCCTTACTGAGGTTCTCCACAAGTTTCCTTAGTTTCACATGGCGAATGCCGTGATGGCACTTTAAATAAAGCACTGCGCAATACTTCCTTATCTTCTACCTACCCTAATCCTGGCCTAAGCCAAAGATGTCAAAATGACATAAATAAATAAAAAAAATCCCTTTCGGTAGGCCTACAGGCTGAGGTAGATATCGAAGTTTTCTTTTTTTCAAATCTACCGAAAAGAAAAATCAAATTGAAAATACAGGGATATTTAATTAACTCTGGAAAGGATTGATTAAAGTTGTATACGTGTTGTATCGCAAAATGTCGGCACCTTGTTTCTACAAACGTATCGAATACTGATTTCAGTGAATGTCAATCGTACACATTTCATTGAACTACTTAAAGAGCATGTAAATTAACTAGTGCCATCTTTCAATAAATGAGTAAACTACATGCTAATTTCAGCTACATTACCAATGTCTCTATTTTGCTGCCACCTATTATTAAATAAGTAAACTACATGATTTGTGACATTTTGTGATTTCAAATTTAAGTATATTGCAATAAGCAAGTGGTTAATAAATTATTTTAACTATAGATACCTCTAAACATAAAAGTTATTAGTCATCCATTACATATGAAAAATAAAGAATTACTCATGGTTAATTTCAGAAAGCTTAACAGATATCTTAATTTCTCTCATTTCGAAAGTGGTGCAGAAAACAAAACGTTATACGCGATTGGATAATTAGAGTAGTGGTAACGAGCTCGAAAGTAATGCGGTAGGTTGCTGGATCGATCCCATCCAGATTATGTTTTGTTTTTAAGCTTTTATTATTCGTATATTTTGTATTTATTTATCAGATTAAACAACAGGGATACGGATAAGTTTATTTAGCCCTGAAAAGGGTTGATTATAAGTAAATTTAGTAACGCGACCAGTTACCACGTGCTTCAATTACAGCACGAAGCCTTTGTTCCATACTGTTGACAAGATCTTCACAAAATCCTTCTCTTTCTGCTACCTCTTCCCACGCTTCGAGGACTAAATCCCAGAGAGCATTTGGAGTTGTTGGAGGAGGCCAATTTTACCTCAGTACTCGCTTGACCTCAGACCACACATGTTCGATCGCATTCAGATCGGCTGCGTGAGCAAGCCAATCTAAAACGTGAACATCATGTTGTTCCCTAAGCCAGCGTAGTACTGGTTTTGATGTGTGGATGGATGCCCGGTCATGTTGCATAGTGATTACTTCACATGGTTGAAGGCCACGGACAAATGACAGCATTACATTATCAAGGATATGTATATACTGCTCACCTTTTAAATGACCTTCAATCCTGTATAAGAAACCTAATCCCTGGGCAGACATCCAACCCCACACTCCCACACTAAATAGGCTGACAACATTAGTAAGTGAGAATGTTTGGCATCGTATACTCTCTCAGTATGTTTGCATTGCCTCGAATAATGTTAATGCCAAGTTTGGTACAGGTAGGTAGGTCTAACTGATGGAAAGAATTTGAACAATTGATTTTTATAGAAAATGGGCTGGCAATACTGAACCACTGCACCAATCAAAAGGTTCCAGGGGCTCTCAGCTGGTCTAAGACTTTTCCAACGACATCTCAAGCATCTTCTACAACTTGTAGTTCCTGAGATTTAATTTCTAGCCAAGGGTGGACGGCTGACACCATGAGCGGGAATAGAAGGTCCCTTTTGCTATAGTTTTGCTACTAAGGGACCGAAAGCAGCGTTATCCGTGGAATTAGTATGTAGTGGTAGAAATAGTAAAGCATAGGCCACAGAAATAAAGCCTATGTAGTAGGCCTTCACTGTTCAACTTTTTTAATAGGATGAACGATAATCGTATTTTAATTTCAGCGATGGCCCCTAAACGGATTCTGCTGGAGCCAATTCAACAATACAATGCAATCTCAAATTCACTGTCACTTCCACAAGGAAGTAATAAATAAGTAATTGAAATTTCAAGGTTTATATGGATTACTCTGTATTATCGTTACCAGCAGTATTTAATAGAAGTTTTAGTAACCCAAATGGGACGCCCCAACAGCCCCAACTGCTAGATAAACCAACCTAATATGACCTAAAATTCAAGAAGTAACTTGAAGCTTCTGATCTCATTAATTATTATTTTGTCAGGAGTGAACACCGAAATTAGTGTTCAAATAAAATCAGCAATCACTAAATTGTTTTATTCATGAACATTTTGGACACACATTACATTCTTAGGTTCTTCTAAGGAGAAACCCATCAGTTTTCAGATTACGTTTCCTAACTAAGAATGGTAGAAAGCTTCTTGAAATAACTTTAAAATTAACAGTAAAATATAAAAGTATCATAGTTGAATTAGATATCAAACTTAAAAAATGATAAAAGTGAAGATTATCTATATTAATCTACAATTACAAAATATGATCAACGACCAGGATTCGAACCCATGACAAAATTAAAATTCATTATGAGTCGAGCAAGATAACCACTGATCCATCCTATTAACCGAATAACAATATGTGTTTTTACTAGATTTCAATGTAAGACTATGGATTAATACGACATTCATTGTTTAATTTATTGATATTATTTTTAAATTTTCTCTTTGATTTGTAATCCCTTATTTGTTTGTGCAAATAATTACAATATACGTATATCACAATTGTTCTGTAATGGGCTTTAATGTCGGATTATGTTCATATTTTTCAAGGTCAGGGAACTTCCCTCAACTGCGGGAAATTTCACTCTGCGAGGGAAACAGCTGGGAATTTGGGAAATAATCTCTAAAGACATGCGACAATCTTTATGTCCATAGCTGTACTTGACCCAGATATTGCTAAACGGGGCTGGAGATGATATCAAAATATAAGAGAATGCTGATCGACTAGAGTATCACTCCTATATCGTTACATGTCATAATAAACACTTATTATTGAGCAGGATAGGTTCATTTAAAGTCTGCTGTGTTATCTAACTCTTATTAAAAAACGGCCATTTTCATGCAGAATACTGTATATTATAATATATACAGGAATGAAAACAAAGGAAGGAGTCAGAAAATGTTGGAATTTAAATACTAAATAGATACATCATTAATAGAAATATCTTTCTTCTGCGTAATTAAATCTTTCACCATGCTTTTAATTTATATATTTTTCCGTTTTTTAAGGGCATTAGGTGCTGAGCATGAGTGGCGTCCATCGTTTCTTGATGCAGGGTGGTAATAAAAAACTTTATAATGCACCGACACATTTCAACGGATGATAGTACATAAAACAATAACAAGAAAATTTTAAATCATCTGGGTGCAAATTCCTCCGAATTTCGGATCTATAGGCAAATGTACTGTAGAGGTTGAAGTATCCAATAGAACTAACGGTAGAGCTCAGAATGTTGCATGCTATCGTCAAAGACTTCAAACTTGCTCCATCTAAATTTGTATATTTCAAAATTGTGCATTGGATGCGCAAGGGATTTCTCAGAGGAAGTAGGCGATTCTCATATATTCTCTGAAGAAAAAATGCACACGAACTATTGTTACCTGCAGGGAAGAAAATTTCTGAGAACATCCACTTTGGGGAATTCCTTGCGCACTCAATGCTCGAATATGCATTTTTAATAGATCTGGTTTGAAGTCTTTGATGATAGATAGCATGTCAAATCAGCTCCCCATTAATGATGTTTGAAATTTGAAGCTGTAAAGTACATCTCTCGCTCTTTCGGAAAACTTTAGCTCGAAACACGGCGGAATTTCCACCCCGATGATCAGAACTTCTTTTCTGATTTTCGTTCTAAAGACTGAAAAAATCAATCTGCAATCGTTTTTGAGATTAAAATATAATTTAATCTGCAAGAACTAGTATGCCGGACCTAAAAAGACAAAGATTTTGGGAACCCGTTACAACAGCCTAAACGGCCGGAACTATAAAAACGAAATTTGGTATGAAGGTCACTAGTAGATATTACAAAATGTTGAAAAAGTCGCCATATTGTATCCAAAATGGCCGCCAAAATGAATTTTTCATAGGACAGGCCTCTCAGTACTTCCAATGATGTTTAAATGCATAAAATGTTCAACTCCATGAAAAAGGCAAGTAAACAGAGAAGTGAGCACATTATGTGAAAGAAGCTCCCAACATGAAATTTGTTTTTTAAAAATATGCCAGATACGTCAGGTTTTAGGTAATAAAATATTATGATACAAAAATAAATAATTCTTTTAAAATTTATGAAGTGGTATAGCTGCAATGTTCAACTCATTGGGAACCTAGACAAGATCTTAATTTCTGTTATTCCTCATTTCTTTCTCCAGTGAAGGAAAACGGAAATTAGCGTTCTAACGAAAAAAAATAACATTAAAAATAATTAAACGGGACTAATTCATTTATGACAAATGGGAAAAACAAGGCTTTGCGAAACATCAAAATATAATTATTTTAGTTTTTAATTTATATTTATTTATGGATCTTACAGGCAGCTATGGGATAAGCTCGTCATATGTCAGAGGGATGTCGTCCTTCGGGAAGCACACAGAAAGAAATAGCGGTGTTGATTCAACACTTTTCGGTGTTTCAGGCCGTCCAACACTTTTCTGTGTTAAATCAACACAAAAAGCAGTGTTGATTTCTGTTATTTAACACAATTCATGTGTTGTCAATGCTCCTTCAACACAATGGAAGGTGTCATACTAACACTATTACAGTGTTAAATCAACAATTTATTGTGTTGATTTAACACAGAAAAATGGTGGGCACCCTGGGATACCGAAGTGTTGAATAGACACAGCTATTTTTGTTGTGCACTTTTCCGAGTACAAGGAGAGTTAAGTTAACGGCCATGATCTTTTGTTTACATATTATATCAAGATTCGATTGGTGAAACTGAGAAATTCTTTGGGAAACCTCTGTCAGTGTGTCCGACAGCAGGATTCGAAGCTGCGTGCCTCCGCGGTGCCGATCCAAGGTCTCAGATCCCTCTCCGGTGCCGATCCAAGGTAATGTATGTTACTAATGCATGTATGTATTTAAAGTATTCTACGTCTGAGATGCTCTTGTGATCCACAAAGGCTAGTTTATTCCTAATAGGATTACAAAAGAAACATTCCATCAAACATCCAAGAAACAGTTAGTTTTTCTTCAGTATGTCAAGATCTGCCCTTCAGTTAATAAAAGAAATCAACGAAGTAGATGAATCCAGGGTGTATTAAACCTTTAAATAATGTTCCGAAACAAGAAACTAACCTTATATTTTGTCTTTTAAATATATCTACATCTGCATTCATTCTATGATCCCTGCCGATGAAGGTTTTTGCGACTTTTGTTTACTTCCCAAATTTTGGAAAAGCTTTTATTAAAAAAGTTCGAAGAAACCGCCAGCGTTGGAGTAAAAAGTTTCCAAGTTTATGCAAATAAATGAAGCACATATTGGATATGAATCAGATGTTTATTTTTGGGACTGAGTGAGGCAGACCGTTCCAAGATTCCTTCAATATATATGTTACCAGCCTAATATTAGAAACATTTTATAAAACTTTATGATTGATAAATTTCTCTTTCGATTATTAGCTGAAGTACCTAAGAAAAGTACCTAAGATTCAGGTACTAGGTACAGCAAGAAAGTACCTAATTACAGGTACTAGGTACTATAAATGAAATGATACCTAGGAACATGCTTTAGGTACGAGTTTTGTACCTAGGTACTACCCAACACTGCCTACCGTTCTATATTAGCTTATCAAGCTGTTAATAGCATGTAAATAAATACATACATACACGCATAAATACATACATTATTATTATAATTAACCGAGCACCGTGGAGCCATGGTAATGTGCTGATACCAAAAGTGGATCTATCCAATCGAAATCTCGTGACAGACCATCCTAAGTGCGAATTTCCCTTTTTCTTCATCATTGTTTCAAAGCAACTGTCGGAATGGTACTTTCGTTTTGACCACGACATCTTCTTTCCTTATTTACTTTTTCATAGTTTAATTTTGTTGTTTGTAACCATGTATAATTACTTTTGGACTGTTTAAGAAAAGATTAAAGATAAATAATAAATAAATGTTATTCCTAGAATTTTAATTATTATTATAGTGAAATGAGAAAGGCAGAAAGACATCCCTCGAGTTATACTTACGCTGAAACGTCATAATTGCACGTATGGGCCATTTTAGTGATTTTCAACTTCTACCCGTCACGATTATACGAGTACAATGCTTATTAAAATACATAAACATACATGTCCAAGGCGGGATTCGAACTCGCGACTGTGGAAGCGCTAGCCTAACTCCTTTGGTTATGTAACTACTTCGGTCATCGATTTGAAAGCGTATCGGGATGAAAAAAAAAATGTACTCCTGCTTCAGCATAAAATAAAATGTATACCCATGTATAGTGTACATTCTCGAAATACTGCCAATAATGTCATTAATAACATACAAGAAAATGGCGGTTTATATCATTTTTTCTTTCGGAGAGGAAAGAATTATATACATAGCTTTTCAATCTTATTTTTTCTAAGCTACAATACATAACACGACCAGAAACTAAGGCATGTTTGAACCGACGTATGTGGGTCTATTGGACAATATCAGACACGTCAACCTAGAGAAGTTCGAAGGCGGGAGAGTTGCCCAATCTGGAAGGAAGGAAGTGCCGGAGCTTACTGAGAAACTAAACAACATGCTAAAGAGTTACAACACAAACGTTAAACCACAGAACACAGATGTGAAATCTCCTAACCCACATAATCTTTCACGCATGTTTTAGTTTCTCACGCATTTTGCGTGAGAGTTGACATGTCTGCAATATAAAGTTGTTGAAGAAATATTTTTATACAATTTTAAAATTTATTATTATATATCTAAAGAGTAGATTATGGAAGCGGCCGTGGTGATAAAGTACCATCCCGGCATTTACTTGTAGGCCAGGAAAACTTTTTTGGGGGGGGACGGACGCACATTGTGCTATTTTGGCAATCTAGGAGGACAAAATTATGATAAGATTCTAGCACAAAAAAGTAACACAATGTAAGTTTGTAGGGTAGAGTAGGAGAAGAGAGTGAAAACATGTTAGTAAACTTGTTCACAGGAAATTGCAGTAATATCAAATACAAGGTCACAAGAACGATTGTAGAAACACATAAAAAAAACGAAATTGCTGCTTATACGAAGACAAACGAAAAAGAATAAGAAAAACAAGCAAATCAAAAACTGCACTGTAGCAAACAGTAATGCACATTGGAGTTGGACACAAAGCATTGACGCATCATGGATTTGGAATACAAAAGTATAAAGAACAGTCAACTTGGTGTATTCACACATCACTCTCTGAACTGCTGCCGAGTTCGTTGGAAGCGTGCGACGCAGGCTACGCCAATAAAGCGAGTACCTCACCTTCGATACCACTTGTTTTGTTTTGGGGGGATATCGGAAACTGCCAATGACTGGATCAGAGGTAATGAGAAGTCTGTGGAGCAGATCGGTATTCGTATGAATTCTTGACGTTTTCCTCGTAAAGAGTTCGCTGTATTTCCTGTGTTGTTTATTTCTGGCCTCTTGTGCGTCCTCCGAGAGCTGGCCAATAGGGAGAATACAAGAAGAGAGCATATCTTTTCCGTGGAACAGAACTTTATGTAGACTGACAGGAATTGGGTACCAAGAGTAGCGCTGCACATATAGTTCCCTCGTGATCTGTGCGTATTGCTCAAATTTTGTCAGTATTGATCTGGAATCCAGAGTTTAATACCTCCAAGAAGACATGAAAACGTTTGATGATAGCAATATCAACACGTTATTTTTGCAGATATTTCCTCGTGTCTGAAAATTTGCGAGTAGTGTTGTCGTCATTCGTGTTTCCTGTTTGCTCTCTTCCAAAATCATCTTGCATCTGTTTCTTGTTTAGAGCAACAATACGTTTCATCTCGGGACATCGTACCTGCCAACTTTTTATATCGAGTCTATATGAAATATGAAGGATGCATTCAAAGAAGCGTAGCCAAGAATGCAGAGCAGACAGGCCAAACCGAAGGAAGTCCTTTATTGACAGCTTTGTTTGCAATTGAGCACAAATCATTCATTTCACTCGGCCTCGCCCCACACAAGTAGCAAGTCTGAGTAGAACCACACCCTGAAACTGCATTGCACACCGTACCGTCTACCACGCAAAATATTATTGTAGGCTTCACAAATATATCACTACGATTGACATGTACCTTAATAGGTGTCAGTTTAGTTATTTGATCCTTTATTTGTCTTACTTCTCCAGTTACTACTTCGGTTGTCTCCTTAGCAAAAACAAACTTGATAGGTTGACAGAGTCGTGTTGATGAGGGCGCAAGGTTGGTCCACAAGACTTTGTAATTTTTTGTACGCAATTGGATGGGCACCATGGAAATGGAAAAAAGGCTTTCATCAGTTTGATGTTCTTCGGAAAACCTTTGTCTTTATCTGGTTTGTTCAGCTCCATCACAACCCCACTTCACTACAAGTTCCAATACACTGTTTACAGGTAAATGGGCATGGATTAAAACCTCTTTCTGTACATCTACTAATCTGTTGATCGTGTGTTCTAACATTGATTGTAACGGAACTGAAGAAACGTCTGTCACAAGTAGTCCTGGAGGGTAACATTTCTCTTTGGCAGCTTTTACTTTATTATATGATGGATACATTCTACTCTTCAACATTTTGGCCTTGTCGCGCATAATCTTGTACTGGTGAGTTGAGAAATTTGCGTGTCCACTATTAAAGCAAGAGCTTGCTCTGGAGAGAGTTCAGGTGATCTTAGACCCCGGAGGACGGATTCACGGGACTTTTTCATCCTAGTTCCTCTCTGGGGAGAGGCACTTGCAAGTTCACTCACAATTGCAGCAGAATCCCCCTTTCCTTCTTGTTTCATTTTCAGCTCCATGGCCAATGACAGCTCCTCTTGGTTTGTTTCTTCAACTAGACTCTTCACTTTATGTTTCTTTGACTTCCGGCTGCAGTCACTGAAGGACTTGTGTGACCTGCCAACATGACCTTGGGGTGTACAAGGTTGCGATGTCATGCACTTGACTTCCTTTAAGCCAGAAGGAATTCTTTTGCAGAAACCGATCGCGATTCTGGCTCCTGTCTACCACCTCACTTCCAATTTGTGAGTAAAGGTCCTAAGTGACGTGAGAAGGCATCATCAGATATTGGCCAGCGGCCAACCGATTGCTTAGCATGTGCCAGCAAGGCATCACATCTTGTCGCACGTGAATTCTGTACCCATATCTTAAATAACGTGTGGTAGGGAATTTGCAGCGTCATTGTACTTACACGGGACAATCCTTTCACCGCGCAAATATGCGCAAACACACTTTTCAGTTTTCACAAGTCTGATGTTCCACATTTGATTTGTATTCACTGTAATTCTGGAATAATGCGGAATACTGTACTAACACACAGTTATTTTTTTTTATTTCAATTTCATTTTGTATCCAATAATCACAGTTGTGCGTACCTGTCTTACGGATTAGCCGAATGTTTTACAACGCACCACTACAGTGCACAAGAGACGCAATACAACCACCAATATATTCCCACTTCCAACTGCTGCTACGCGACTTGTGCGATCCACACTGGGCAAGCGAAGTCATGTCACAGATTTCCTAGCGCGCAATGCAGAATCGCTGAGCGTGTTTTCGGACACGTTCGGACTTCTCTCTTGGCTAAGTTCGTGAACAGACAACCACCAGCAGAGATTATATACCCCCTATAGAGGCCACCAGTGTTATTTTCATTAACAATGATTATCCTTCTATTGGAATAATCAGCAGTTTTCTGTATATTGATACTTTGCCAAAATTGATTTTGTCCTCCTAGATTTTGTCTTTAAAATAGAACACTGTGGGTTTAAAGATTCCAATCCAGATCTTCCCAATTGCTGAACGACCAAACTATCATAGCTCCAAGCTCCATTTATAACACATATAACTCAGCTTATACATTATACGTAATAACATTCATATTTAAATATATTTCCTTTGTATATATTTCAAATGACAAAAAAGCAAAACAAAGGATCCTGTACTAAATATTTTTCTAAGTGGTTGGTAGTACAGTTATACCTTATTTGCAGTTTCGCTTCTAAAAGTTGGACGGTATCAATACCAGTTAAATATATTCATATATAAAGGGACACCTGCTCGTAACTTCTTTCTTAAAGGTCAATTTAATGACAGACCCTATCTCTTGCATAGTTCTCTGGAAGGAAATGTACGTAATACATTTTAAAGCTATTAGCGTTAAATTTGTCCTTTATTTTACATACCAAAATCTACTCCATCCTAATATTTTCATCTTTGGAAAAAGCATGACATCTAACATCTTTATGGTTAAGTTCTGTATTTTTACAGTTTGCAAGTGCACATTTGTTATTATTATTCATAATTTAAGCACATATGTACATCGTACAGTTTATATACACACAATAAAACAATAGGCCATATAAAAAGTCTCTGCGGATTTTGGGTACATTTTTGAACAAAAAATTTCTTTATTGAAAATTAATTTTAATCAAGTACATATTGACCATTATTATCTATGACCTTTTGCCATTTTTCGGGTAGCTTATAATACACATATATACACACGAAATACATTTATTTAAGTTCATAGAAAAGCGCACTGTGTTAATCTAGTCTGCGTGTTAACCCACGCAGACAGAGAAACTACACACAGGTGTTCAAACCGTGACGTCATGGAAAGCGAGTCCGCAGTTGAACATCAACGCGCGTAAAGTTAAGGGCCTACCTAATAATACATTAGCTATCTTGCCTCAGATGAAAATTAATCGCATACAAGGTTTATATTGTGATCAGCATCTCAACATAGAAAGACCTATTTTGCAGTAAAAGTCTGTACGGCCCAAAAGTAACTTCACCTGTTTGTGCGTAATATAAATAACCTGCTTTCCGCCTTCGCTTACTCGGCATTAGTGTTTGTCGCGAAGGTTCAGAGAATCCCTTGATAGCATAGTAATGCAGTTATAATAATTTATAATTTATTTCTTCTGCATAGACTTACAATGCTGAGGCTGTGCCTCGACTAAGTATAACATGCGTCAGAGTAAATACAATTTCTACATATCATTTAAGAAATCCTCTACACAATAATAACATTTGCTCTTAAGGAATGTATAAAGTTCAGATTTAAATATATTAAGGTTTGGTATACATTTAATATTTATAGGTAGCTTACTATAGAGTTTAATTCAATTTACATATGTAGATTTGTGGAGGCCAGCATACTTTTGAGAGACAATGAACAGGTTTGACGGGTGTAATGTTTGTGAACATCCTTGGTTTGAATAAATAATTCTTTATTCTGTGCAACGAACAATACTGCCCTATACATGTATATGCTTGGTAATGTTTTGAGTTTTGAAAATTTGTTTACAGGTTGAATTTCTTTTTAATCCATAAGTAATTCTTAGCGCTCTCTTCTGTAGCCGAAATGTACTTAAGCACTTACTAGAGGATCCCCACATTATGACTCCAAAATTAATCAAGGAATAGAATTTTGAATAATACATTGTTAGTAATGTTTGGGTTGTCACAGTACTTTTTAACCTATAAAGGGCATAACAAAGAGAAGACAATTTACTGTTCAGACTTGTTATATGATCATCCCAGGTTAGAGTATCATTTATTGTCACACCTAATAATTTAGTGATTTGTGAGCAGTTTAGTGAAGTCGAATCAATAGTGACATGGGTAAACAATTTAGTCTGGCTGGAAAATGGAAGTTTACAATCGATGTCGTGTCCGTGTTCAGGGTCAGTTTGTTTGATGTTAACCATTTTTTTAAATTTCATTTGCTGCAGTTGTACGTTTTATTTGCGCCTCTTCTGTTAACTGTCCTGTTATGATTACATTTATATCATCTGCGTACAAGACACTTTTGATAGGGAGAATGTAATTAGGCAGATCGTTAATATATTTATAAATAGCAAATAGAAGAGGTCCGAGAATTGACCCTTGAGGAACGCCTTTTGTTACTAATATATTTGTTGATGAGTATGTGTGTAGTTCGTTATCTACAGTTTTCTTCACTTGAACACTTTGATACCTATTCCTTAGATAGGTACGAAGCCAGTCATGTGCATTTCCTCTAATGCCATAAGACTGTAGCTTATCTAGAAGAATAGTATGGTCTACATTATAAAATGCCTTAGATAAATCAATAAACATACCTAATACAATATTTTTAGTATTGAGAGCATTTGCGACACTAGCCAAGTAAAGGCCGCTTTAGACGGTACAATTTCTCGTACGATCTCTCGTATGAAAGAATGTATACAATCCATAGTACGAGATTTCTCGTACGATAAATCATACAATATTGTATAGTGTTTTACACGGTACAATTTTGGATACGAGGGGATAATGATGAAACTGCTGGAGTTTATAGTTGTGACACCTCAGGCTTTTAGGGTAATTATGCCACAGATATTTGTGAAAGTATAGCCCATTTAAAAAATTGAAAAGAATTAAAATATTGATAACAATTAATCTTGACGCAACAGAAATTCAGTTAATTGTAATGTCAAATTCTTCTATCAAGAGAATCTAACTTCTACTAGGTTTCAGTGGTAACGAAATTGTCGTAGTTTTACTTCTGTACTTCGATAAAGATATTTCAATGCGGACACAAAAAAACATTGAAAATTTTGCTGTCTTTGGTAATAAGTTCGGAGTCATATGTGTGTTGTTTTTACAATATTCCTGAGTTAACAAGATATGTGACATTACACAGCACTTCAAAAGTATACAAATCGCGATATATTAACTCCTATTTATACATATGGGGACAATTGGTAACACTGCGGTTTATCTACTTCTATCACAGAGCACTGGAAACGCCTCAAAATGTTACGTTTTACGTTCCTATAAGCATGAAATACTTGCAAAATACAAAAATGAGGAGTAATGTAGATTTTATATGATTTATACCCTCATTTCACACAAGGTATATAGGTGTGAATAGAGTGGGTCAGCTGTCTTAACCCTTGAATAAAAATTAGTTCGTTCGATTAATTACCTAGCTCATACATTGACTTGCACTGCTCTGGGTTGACGTAGACACTCTACTTACATTATGTCTACTTCTGTAATTACTGTTCAATGTATTTCATTATTTCGGATGCACAGAGCGTATATGTTTATCAAAAAACTTGGGGAGGAATATGATTGCAAATATACCGGTATCCTCTACATTACTTCCCTTCATACTCAACATGATTGCAGCAAATTCGGTACTCTACGCACAAGAAAAACAATGAAAATCACCTTAACTGCAGAGAAGCAGTAGCTATTAGATCACATCAGAACTTTGTCTTTATATTTTTAAAC
>JAGDQP010021947.1:0-16223 GCA_022664845.1 Lepisma saccharinum | reverse complement strand
TTGTCTTTATATTTTTAAACATATTTTTCACGTATTTAGTACCTTTTATGGTTATAAGAATGCAAAACGTAGCATTTTGAGGTATTGCCAGCCCTCTATAGCAGAAGTAGCTGAAATGCAGTATCACCGACCTCTTTACACTTCCCTTAAAAACATTGTTTTATATCTTTATACCTGTAATAGTTTATTATGCCATTATGTATGTTAATTTCTGCATCAAGTAATAACATTAATATGTTCTCTTTGTGTCGTAATCCATAACCAAACAGCCGAATAGGAAAGCACGCTATATTGCCAGTAGGGGCGCTGTCATAGATTGTACGAAAAATCCTCTGAAAAATAGGACCGTTTCTATTTAGAGAACACATCGGAGATAGCATGAAAAATCGTACGATCTGCGCTTTACACGATCAAAGAATGTAACCGATGGGATTGCAAACGAGGGATCGTACGAGAAATTGTATCGTCTAAAGTGGCCTTAAGAGAAAAGGGGTGTTTCTATTGATCTATCTTTTATAAACCCGTGTTGGGAACTAGATATAATATTTTTGGAAAGAAGGTATTTATTTAATCTTCGAAGCATAACAGGTTCAAATATTTTAGAGAAAACAGGAAGTATAGATATAGGACGATAGTTTTTCATATCGCATAGTGTCACCTTTTTTATGAATAGGAATCACTCGGGCCAGTTTTATGGGGACGGAAAGATGCCCGTTAGAAATGACTCATTAATGAAGGAGCAAAGAGGATATCTAAGTAAATGAGAACACTGTTTTACGATAGTAGTTGGGATGTCATCAACACCTGCTGCACTGGAGTTCGAAAGGCTGTTGATGACACACTCTACTGTACTTCTGCTGGCGTAGTACGCTCAAGGAAAAGAGTAGAGTTATGCTGCGGTGTGTTTGAGAATGAGTAATGCGTTTGAGCGTCATTGATAGGGGATTATTTACCCAAAAAAATCATTGAATTTCTCAGCTATGATTTTAGGGTCTTCTATATTAGTGTCAACTGCATGGTTACCATAGTACAGTGTTCGATTTACCTATCTCCAGACATGGGAAAAATTACTGCGATAAGTAGAAAACCATAATTCAGGCCCGTCTGTTCCAGCCTAAGGGTATATATCGGTAAACAGAGCCAGAGAAGTTTCTTTTCAGAGACGGGGAAATCACAACCACCACCCCCGTACAAATCGATCACTGCCATAGTCACAATCACAAAGGTCTGCACGTGCTTCTGCTCACAGATGGATTTTTTTTCTGGCTTACTGCTTGAACGGGGCACGAAAATGGGCAGTATACGCTGTTGAATTCAACGTTATTTCCGGCATGGTATCCTAGCAACGAGATCAACTGGCTTTATACACACGGTGTAGCGTACGAGTTTAGTATAGATGGAGAAGAGAAAAGGATTTTCTTAACATATTTATAACTTTTTAATAGTTATACCTTACAATATGACTGCATGCTTCGCGTTTGACTGTAGATACTATGCTTTACGTAAAACTTGTAAATTCTTCAGATTTGTCAATAAAAGAAGACATTACTATTATGGACGAAGATGAGCAGTGTATTTACAATTCATGTTGTTTGTTTTAGATTTGACAAATCTATTTTGTTTTAGAAAATCGCTTTTTGTTCATATTTAAAGTTTATAGGACGAACATTAAATGACTGTAAACCTATATACATTCTGTCAAGAAAGTACCGGGAATTGGTCAATAAAACACAAAA
Organism: Lepisma saccharinum; assembly: GCA_022664845.1. Taxonomy (NCBI): domain Eukaryota; kingdom Metazoa; phylum Arthropoda; class Insecta; order Zygentoma; family Lepismatidae; genus Lepisma; species Lepisma saccharinum. Next base: position 14,487 of record JAGDQP010021947.1, on the reverse strand, counting down.
TATGCATTATTTACCCAAATTTATTGTATCGCCTTCAAAGTAGACCCCTTCCGAAATAATACACTTATGCCAACGAATAATCCAATCATCAAAACATTTTTGAAACGCATTTTCCGGAAACGACTTCAGTACTCGCCGCGAATTCTCTTTGATGTCTGCTATCGACTGAAAACGGGTGCCTCGAAGTGGTAATTTGAGTTTTGGAAAGAGAAAAAAGTCGGCCGGAGAAAAGATCAGGGGAATTCGGTGGTTGTTCGATAAGATTTATTGAGTTTTTGGCCAGAAATTCGTTCACAATGATAGCCTTATGAGATGGTGCGTTATCGTGGTGTACAATCCATGAGTTTTCTTTCCACAAATCTGGTCTTTTTCGATGAATTTGCTCTCTCAAACGCCGAATAACGCTCAGATAATATTCTTCATTTACTGTCTCACCTTCTGGAAAGAATTCCGAGTGCTCAACACCGCGATAATCGAAAAAAAACTGTGAACATCACCTTCACTTTTGATCGACTTTGACGTGCTTTTTTCGGTTTCGGCTCAGTTGGAAGGCGCCATTCCGAAGCTTGTTGGCTGGTATGCATGCCATACTAGCATGTCTTCAGCGACCCTTACACGATTGAGTTTTTGCAGAAAATTCAGGTCTTTCGGCACTAGTCGAGCGGCAACGCGTTTCATGCCCAAATAATCGTTTAAAATAATACGAATTGATTTGTGAGACACAGAAATTTTAGCGGCTATCTCTCTCAGACAAACGACGATTTTCAGTCACCATTTCCTTTACTTTAGCGATTTAAGTTCAGTTGAAGGTCGACCTGAGCGAGGCAAATCTTCCATCACATCTCGACCGCTTTTGAATGCGCTTCGGCACACGAAATTCCATTTGCAATGCAAAATTTAAGACAGATTCTTTATTCGATATTTCTATCCATTGTAAACATCGCACACACACACTCGAGATGAACTGAGAAATGGAGCACTGTAAACAAACTAAATGACAGATGGCGCTCAAACTCCGCGTGAGCATAGAGGGCAGTTGTGCTAACGTAGCGAGAAGAAGAATTTCAACACTCCCTTTAAGTGGGCTTTGTGAATGTACAATTTCCGGTACTTTCTTGACAGAATGTATTTATATTTTAATATGTTACTTGCATTCAAGGGGGCATGGAACGATTGTTCGTCGTTATCAGTCTCTTTAGGATCAACTGGACGACATAGTAGCGTTTATACTTCTTTATAAATTTTAGATGTATGTCTAATCAGTTAAAAAAAAACCTTCAGGTTAAAGGGAAGAGTGACGCAAGAACTCTGATCACAAAAGAAGTGATACCAATTTGGCGAGTGACTTTCTTTGTGTCACCATGGCGAAAGTGTTTCCTTTGTAATAAAATTAAGACTTAGTATCCTCACTTGCGCCATAGTGACACAAAGAAAAGTCACTCGCAAAATGGATATCACTTCTTTTGTGAGTAGAATTCTTGCGTTACTCTTCCCTTTAACCTGAAGAGGTTTTTGTATTGAAACCACTTATTTTGTAAGGTTGCCTATTTAAAATCTTCATACAAAAGATCGATTTTGGACCATGGTAGGCTCCGTATCTCGAAAACTCCTATTTTTAAAAAAAGCATTTTTTTACCCCAACTTGTTGGGGCCCTCAATTGACCCCAACCCCCCCTGGTACCAACCATTTGGGGCTAAAGCAAAATGACAAGACGCACTTTTCGATCATTTGTGAAAATTCTGTGATTCGGCTAAAAAGTTGTAACTTTTGAACCCCTTCACCGATTTTGACGTGTGATACATCGTTTGAAAGGTCGATTACGATTTCGCAAGCTGGCCACCTATAGGGTCTGGAGTCAGTGCTATAATCAGAAATGTGATTTTTTTTTTTCGAACCCTCTAGGGGGTCCCAGGTAGGTCCTACCGAACCATTTTTTTTTTTTTTTTTTAATATGGCAAAGAGCTTTCAAATGCATGTTCAAGCATCAATATCGGGCTTATAGTTCGCTAGATCCGAAATTAACTGTATATATGTGAGTGCTGCTAACAGACTCGTTTGTCAGCATCACTCGAAGAAGTGCCGTTCTTCATGATTAATGTTTCATTAACGTATTTTCAGTAATTTTACGGATTCTCAATCGATATTCACGCAAGTTGTACGTACTTTACCCACTTAGAACATCAATGATGTAATTTTTCGTCGGTCGGATTAAATAATGGAGATAAAGACTGTAATGGATAATCCGCAAAATTCTAACGGAACTGCAATTATCAGGCAAAAGCTATAGGGTTAAAATAGACTATTATATGTTTACCTACAATGGTGCATAACTACTTTGTATGGAATCTAGAAAATGACCACGAGGACAGATTTCATGTTTTGAAATAAACTACATTGAATTCTGCGACTTATGTAACAGCTGTGCTAGTTACATTAGAGTTGCTAATATATATGTGTGGCACAATATTAGCATTTGCAGTGCCTAATAATACTTCAAACTTCTCGGAAACTCAGTGCTGATACTTCTGTTACCGGAAGAAAGCTGTTTGATTTGAAATTACTTCTGCATTTTCAAGGTAGGAAAACATATCAGGTGTGGCCAACTTTTCTCTATACGAGGGCCAATATGTGATGATGATGGGCCGCACACTTTTAGACAGAACTTAAATAAAAATAAATTCGACAATTTTTCAAGGCAATTTATGTATTTAATTTCTATCTTTGTAAAAATCATTTTACTACTGGAATAACAATATGTTCGTAAAATACTTGATTGTGATCCCAGCGGCCGACTATCCTGACTGAGGTTACTCCAGAGTTTGTCCTCGGTCACACGAGGGAAATTCCAGGACGGCACCTTCAACTTAGACCCTGGCCGACTCCTTCCGGTATCCTTTCCCCCTGAGTCTTAGATGCTTGAAGGCCATAAATATATTTAAATTCAAATACGGTACTTGATTGAGAGTATATATTTTATATAAGCCTTTAAAGTAAATTTGATTATATTTATTACAATTTAATATAGTTTTTGTCTTATCGCGGACCGTACAAATCGCATTACGTTTTCCCTGGGACCTAGGAATTTGATTCCTGGTCACTGATTCCGAATATCATCACAACTAGATAAGAAATCTTTGCATTGCTACCCAAACTGGTAGTAGATGAAAATTTACAAGCAGCCACTAGTTTTATTCCACCATCTTAACCCTTTCGTCGGCTTATTCGCCAAACAGGTAACCCCTACAGGACCGATTTATTCTTAACAATTTGCATGTTTTCAGTTTTTTTCATTATAGCGTGAAAACTATTGCACCTAACTCAATGATTCAAAAAGTATTTTACGCGCAGAAACCGTAGCAATACATTGATGCATAATTTGTACCACTTTGTCCACAAATGCAGGATAAATTAACGAATAAAGTTGAAAATATTTTTAGAAAATTATGTTTTTTGGGGGGCGCAGAAGTCCCCGTACCCCATGTTATCGCACGTTTTCGACCAAGTTTGAAAATATTATTCACAAAATGGAGGTTGAAAAATTAACGGAAAATAAAAAATAAATGACACAAACCAGTACCGGACTTAGGGAAGAGGCAAAAGGGGGCAAGCGACCCGGGCGGCACGTTTACGGAACGGAAAACAGCTAAAAATAAAAAATAAGAGCTCCTAGAAAAAAGGAGAGTAAATTTTTTATTAAATTGAAATTGACCTAAAAGTGTTCAAAATTTCAATACCGGCGCACTAAGACATTTTTAAAAAAATGTTATTCTATACAACCTACCTCCATCTTTAAAATTCAAAACCGCGATTCAAGTCAGATAGGCAGGTCTACTGTCTTGCTGGAGTTAGTAATAGCGATGCCACGATAGGTTCCAGAGAAGATAACAAAAGTACATACGTGATGTGAGACAATGTTGTGGCCGCCGGCCGATCGTGTTGTTTGGCTTAAAAAAAACATTAGAAAGGGCGGCAAAATTTAACTTTTCCCCCCCAAAGGAAAATTTCTAGATTCGGCACTGACACAAACTCCGGAAACATTCAACTTATTATTTCGTATTTTGACCGCAAATAGTACCACACGACAACACTTGCTTCTATTGCTCTCTTTCTTTTTCTATCACGCCTTTTCTAGGGTGTTGAGAGGGTAGATGGAGGGGGGAGAAATCTCTGAGTTGTGTAATCAAACATATCATGAACTAAAAGGCAAATACTTTTCAAAACAGTCATAATCTATCCGGTTGATGATTAATGGCTTGACAAAAAAGGCAAACAAACACCGATCAGCACATTTTTTCTCTCTTCCACCCCCACCCTCCCCAAACACACACAATTCCGTCGACACGTCTTAGTTCCGAAAGCCCTATCACGCGATCGTTTACACAGTGAGCTGTGTGACACGTGATTTGCAATGAAACATTGGTTGTGGCCTTTAACTTTTAAAAACTGCGTAGTTTTAAAAGGAAAGATTTTCAAAAATCAGTGTTGTTTTCGAGATTTTTAAGCGTGTAAGAATGGAAAAAAGTACAATATTACTTTTAAATATTCATTTCCTTTGAAAATTAAACATTTATTTCAGTATTAATTTTATTGCGCGTCTTATTTTCTCGTCCTCAATCATACTTTAAAATGTTCGTCCTTGTCTGCGACCGGACTTGAACCTGTAATATTGTTAGTTGTTGTCTGTTGTGTCAAATTACTTGCACGGTTTCTCAATGAAGTGCAAACGTTTCTCATGTTTCAGACATAGCGTCGGATGTCGAAATATCGTAGCACACCAATGTGTTTAGTCAGAACGCTAACCAAGTTCATGATCCGCAATATTGGCACAGTATAGGCCCGATATCAGGCCGTTATCGATGTATGCTAGGGGGAAATGGTTAAAGCGATTTAGGGAGAATAAATCATCGAAATCAACACCGTTTGTTGTGTTTATTCAAGACCAAAACGGTGGACGCCCAGACTCTTAAAAGTGTTGAAGTGCAGATACTAACGTTAACTGTGTTAAGGAAATTGAAATATCCATTTTCCTCCCACCAGTGCTTTTGGGGTGTGAGCATTTGCAAGCAAGACGTTTTCTGTGTGTATATTATAGAAGTTTTAAATTGTGCGTATAGTCATATAGTAGTACAGGGCCTAACAAGCTACTTTTATTTTATTTCAGATTTGTCCCGAATTTTTTGCCGAGTGTCCCGTAATTCATTCATCAAAAGGTGGCAACCCTACCCATAATATTTTTTACATCAGTTGAATCCGATTTAATTTAACATTTTCCAGCGCCTTCCGATTCCTAAGCAAACGCTCCACAAACAGCTATGGTCGCTCGCTTTTCTACATAAGTGTGATTTAATTAGATCACTCTATGAACAAAATTACTCTTCTGGTGGGGGATGATAAGTGGGTAAATTCTAGATTGTTTTTCTTTCGTTTTTATCAGAGGGTGACGTCCGCAAGGCTAGCGCGCTCGCTTTCTGTGCGAGTGGGAACGAGTTCTATTGAACGTAGTACTTCAGAGCCCATTTTATCAGCTGTAGGTCCTCATTTGACGTTAACCGCCTCGATTACGACGTAAACAACAATTCAATCAGGTACCAGACAGTGAGTCTCAAGATAAAACACTAAGACGTAAGTCGATACTTTGAAATTAATTGAATTAATTTTTTACCTTTAGGCTTCTTTGGCTCATACCGGGATAGGAGATATTTTGGGGGAGGTAGTGGCCAGGATGCTATCCCGGCATTACTATCCTCACTTAGGAAAATATCAGTGAGGATAGACTACAGTGGGGTTCGAACCCAAGTGCCTACCCATCGCTAATCCAGAGTCCATGACGTTACCGCCTGCACTATGAAGGCTCGGTCGATATTTTCGAATTGTTCCTGTCAAAGAGGTCTTATTGAAAACGTGACATGTTATTACACTGTCTCCAAACAATCATCGCTGTTTAACAATAAAAGTCCTTAGCCAATGCGTAAGCAATAACGCCTGACTTGACAATCATTTTGAAAATGGCTATTAGTTATCACATTCAATATTGTTCGACACTTAGAATGTTTCAATGCGTATTCACATGGTAATATTACAAAAAATATGCATTTTATGATACTGAAATTGAAACTTGATTTGCCGAAACAGTTTTCATCGTAGTTTACATTCTAAGTGATTTATTCTCATGTTAAAAAGTTAGCACTCTGATTCCTGATTCTACTAACAATTGCAAGTGCTCCGAGTCCCTTGATAATGAAAATGCGATTGTATCTCAAAAATGGTTTATTACAAAAGTTTCAAAATATGACTAAAAGTAAGACAGATTCTTCTTTGAACAACGCTAGAAAGTACAGGCTTGTACATCCTCTGGTATCTGAGTAATGAAGAGGAAAGTAAGGTAGGTGTGCAGTGCTCATATTTCCCATGGTACAAAGGTAATATGAGCATTGCATAGGGCATATATGAGCACCATTCTGTGCCAAAATGCACACCGATTGCAATTGGAAAAGAACAATTAACAGTAGAATATACCAAATAAAAATAATACAATTAAAGATGATAATAATAAGCAAAAAAGAGCCACTCATGCTCATGAAACATAGACTCAAACATTAGCCCTGTGAATGTTCAAAGCGACGAAAAAAGTCTAAGCCACGGTTTCAGTTTTGTCAAAAAATGGACAAACGTAGACAATTAGACTTTTCTTCCTCAGAAGAGAGAAGAGTCTAATTGTACATGTTTCGACAAAACTGAAATTGTGGCTTAGACTTTTTTCATCGCAGGTCTTTAAAAAAACTTCAAATGTGAATTACGTAAAACAAAGAAATGCCGAAAGAACAGAAACACTACAGAAAGTGGTCTACCTGAACTTAGATGGGACAATAGTAGCAAAGAAAGAGGTTAGGGCAGTGAATATTAACACATAGGACATGGTACCAGTCATTATAAAGATCACACCTGATCCATTGTTCTCCTTTGGTGTCTTCACTAAACTTGCCCTTACAAATATGGCAATTAATATCACTCTGAAAACTTTGTAGGATAGTGAAGAGTCTAACAATAGGGCCTAAACCGGAAATTGACAAAAAGTGTCCAAACTTAAAAGATTAGGCTGAATATGAGCTAAACAAGTGCAGACTTTGCCATCCATGTCATTACAAATTTGGCTGCTTTTTAGTATCTCCCCCACATAATTTGGTAGTGATTAGGCTTATGAATCGTGATATTGTAACTATTACTGACTTTAGGTTAGAAAACGTTAGGTTAGTTACTTTACAAACTGTCAAATAGGTCTATGCATTTGTATACTGTAAAGAATCTTGCTTAGTAACATCTACTGCACGTAGGCTTACTTTAGAAAGTAATAGTCTTTGATTAATTTGGGGGAGGTACTAAATGCCATCCACAAATTGTTACGTCATTACAGATTTTCTGCTTTATTTAATACCTGCAAAAGCTTCTCACGTTCATTTCTCTCATTATTTTCAGTAAACTTGTACATGCTCATATTAAACCGAATTTAAAAGCTCAGATTTCACCGACTGCTAGTGGCATAGATAAAGAATACTAGCTAGTGGTCTTTCTAATGCATTGTAATTTGCAATTCTGTTATAACAAAGAAGTGAACAAACGACTGCCGTAGTGTTCCTAGACGAAACTGACTATAAATCAAGTGATTTTTATATAACGAATGGATACCTCGTTGTAACTTATTTTCCATTATCCTGATTTAACTACATCTCAAAAACATACATTTTTTTTAATTCTGCGTACCTTTAAACTTCTCCTTTATTACACAACACTAGTAGCACACTAGCTTGCGCTCCACTCTCGTTAACCATGAAACTCCAAACAAAGCTACCATCTTCGTTGTTTCGCTCTTGCCCAATGCACGTGGAAGATATGGGGCTATAAGCTTCGTGCTGCTCATATTTTCGGACTGATCATATTAAACTGAATTCCCCTATACCGATTCTCCGTAGCTCAGTTGTAGATTTTCTTAATTTTCCGGAGCCACACCAGGAAAATTCCGGAATGGCACCTTCAAGATAGGCTCTGGCCGACACATTCCCGAAACCTTAGCCTCCCCTATTCCGGAATGAACCTTAGATGCCTAAAGGCCATAAATAAAATTCAATTCATTAATGTATTTACGTCCATAAAGCATTAGGCGTAACTATGCACAATAATTTACTGTTAATAAGAATGAATGAAGTTCAAGGATATTTAAATCAGGAAAATAGACCAAGTTAACATTGGTAATACTGATACTTCTACTTATGCCTTGTTTAGATTACTAACATTTTATGATGGTAAGATTTACGAATAAAACTAACTTGCGTTCAGACTACCGAACTTGGTTATTGTGCTTGTTCTGCCATTGTCTGTAAAGAAACAGGAAGAAGTTTCCGTAGAGTAAAGAATCTTCTTGTTACATGGGAGAAGATTAAATTGTAAAAAAATGAACACAAATAAATTGATTGTAGCGTAACATTTTGTAGATTAGTTCTGCAATCATTCTATTATACTCTAAAAGTGATACGCACCACTATTATACTATATATTTCGATAAAGAAAGAAAGAAACTCACGAAGTGAGCTGTGCGTAATGACTAATTTCATCGTACTCATCGTCATTGTTGGTTGCACACCTAGAGCAAATAAAACTTAGAGAGAGTCCTACGTCATCAAAGTGAAGCCGCTTTTTATGTTCATGGCGGCCATGTTTGTAGGACCGGGTGCCAAAATTTCCCGCAAAAATAAACGCAATTTTATTGTTCAATGCCACAGATGTCCAAAGCGAACGGAGTCTGCTATTGTTCGGCTAGTAAAGAAGGAATTACAAGTTTGAAAATTACAAAATAGTAAATATTTACATTGTATTTCTTTTATGTGTTGGGAAGATTCATTTATTAAGAGGTAAACGCGATCGACGTTGGATTTGTGAAAGCAGATTCAAGGAATTAAGCTAGAGTGTACAAAGCGAAGGGTGCAGAATTCTCCGCTCGAAGTTATAATCATTTTTGAAGCAGAAATTAATGAAGGAGACGAAGAGGTAAGGTCAATTAAATTTACTACTATAGTTATCTTAGGGAATTTTTAAATATGTGTTTTCCTGTATATACGATAATCTTTATATTATTACGGAATTTTCTCACTAATTACGCGCTTTAATTCAAGTTAATACGCCTTGTATTTTCTGAAATACGTTAAGGCTTTCTGCAGAAGCAAAATCTATGTGTAGTTCGAGGGGCAAAATAATAAGTTCTGTAAGGTGTTTGGATATTAAATTTCAGATCTAATTTACACTACCCTATTTGTTATGAACCACACTTCCCTTTTAGCGTGGTGTAAACAAGTATAGTTTAAAGCGTAAACAGTTCATAGTTCCGATTCATTGTTTCAAGTAGCGGTGAATGGAATCTGTGACAATTGGGAATATTTCTTCAGGGAGTTCAGGGCTACTCTGCAAACTTTAACGAATCGTTCAAAACATTGAAAGGTTGGTTAGGTAAGATTGGGTTAGCTTAACCTAGTTTAAGTTATCTTTAACTAGGCTTAACGACTTTAATCCTTCGAAATCAGATTAGTAATACTGTATTGAACGTGGTAATTTATCATCCGTGGGAGTATCCAAAGAGCATCTTAAATCAGTAAAGACAATGATGTAAATGGTTGAAGCTATTTAATACTGATAAAGTACGGAAAGTGTAGTATTAATTAAATTAGTGAATGACATAATAATTAGTGATGCATGAATAACGAATATCAGTGTTGGAAGATCTAAGACTCTAGGGAAGTAATAAGGATAACATATAGCATTAAATCCAGTATACTACTGTTGATAGATATCACTTATATTCATTCACAATTCGACTGTATGTAGTGCCCTTGAAACTCGTAGGTGAGGATGAGAACTGCAATTTATAACAAATTGAACCTTTTCCGCGACAACGAATTTTACACTGGGAAACTATTTTGTTGAAAGAAGATAGTTGGCTGCGCTTTAGATACTCCCACGGGTCGTTGCAAACAGTGAACATTAGATTAGGTTAGATTGGAGTATCTTAACTTATATTAATTAATTTCAGTCATCTTTAACTGATCTTAACGTCTCTAGCCCTTCGTAATCAGATCCGAAATAATGTGCTGAACATCGTGATTTCTCTTCCGTGGGAGTATCCGAAGAGCATCCGGTAGTATTAGTTTTCAACACACCAATGTTAGAAGAAAATGAAAGAAGCATATTTTCGTTTGTTGATAACATCATGAAGTATTTTAGAAATGGAATACTGTTGTGGGTAAAAGTCAAGTTTAACCGAGTACTCGGTTAAACCCGACTTTGACTTCTTTAGTGACCATGGGAACGTGGAGGTTAGGTAGGTTAGGTGCGGTTATGTATCTTTACAGTATTTTTAAATAAACAAACGAAAGTGTAAAGATGCATAGCCGTACCTAACCTTACTTAACCTCTACGTTCCCACAGTCACTAATTGAGGCACTTGGTTAAACTCGACTTCTACCCTGTGATGTGAAACCTTATATTTCCCTCTGGTTAAGTGAGAAATCTTTACGTTTTGATTAAACTCGATAACCACACTTTTATTATGAATTTTCTTTAAATAGACACATTCGAAGATTGAAAAATTATCACTACTATAACTGCACTGCATAAACAAGTTCAATGAGTAAATTAAAACAATAATCAAATAAAGAGCATACAACTACCGTGAAAATCGCTCTACAATTTACTTTTCATTATTTTTGCCTTGGAATTCATCAACAGATACAAAGACCTCGGCATGCGGAAGCAAATTTATAAGTTCGTGTTATGAATGGTTTGTAGTTTGCAACAAAAATCACAGACATAAAGTAGATTGGCGAAACATGGTGATTTAAAGTGAGGTTTGATTATATTTTCATTATACGCGATGCACATGACGTTTAACATTCACTCTGTGTGTTCGACCCAAAGCGGAAGTAGCTATTAATTCAAAAACACACTTTAAAATTTTCCATGACTTGGAACTTCGTTATATTTTGCTTTCCAAGATTTCCACACATATTGCGAACATTACACTTATTTTGTAAATTTTACATTTTTGGGTTGATCTCAATTAGACTTTAGTAAAGCTACTTAAGGTGGTTTTGGTTCGATTGACAAGGCTTACCTTAAATTAGGTTCGGTTTATTAATTCTGGAGAACAGGTCCAGGCTGATTTCAAAGTGTTCTTGAACTTTAAAGAGCAAGGGAGAAACTGAATTTTGTTACGTAATATAAAGAACTTACTTGTAATCAGAGTTATTGGGTAAACTGCAGTTTACGGTAACCAGGAAATATAATGTTTGGAATCTGTGTGGAACTGTTGGGCCGCTAAATTAAACAAGGTTTTAAGTCATGGAAGTAGGAAATGAAAGTGAAGGATCGAAAATGAAGTGGACTATTATCACATGTTAAACGTCATGTGCATCGTACAAGAAGAAAGAATTGTGTAATGTGGCTTTATTTACACGTCTTCTCTTGCTCCGCGTTCTAGGAGTGAATTTTGTGGCAAATATGTAACATTAATCTTTTCAAAATTAAGAATATTTTTAGTTCATCTGTTAATGCCTGCAATATTTTATATTTGTATATATTAATACTGTTTGTATATACTAATACTGTTTGCGTTTCATTTCAGATTGCTTGTTGTCTCGAACTGGAAATACAAAATATCAATTTTCGACACCAGGATCATACCATGACGCTCGAGGTTTCGAAGAGAGTGGCTTCGAAACTGCATTCGGAAACCAAAATAGAGGATCTTGGGTGACCGTGAAAACTTTAATAGGAAATCCAACTAACTTGGGAGAGAAGAGGTGCAATGTAGCACATCTACGCACAAGAAATGCTGTTAAGAGAACAATTGGAGCTTACAATTAAGACATTTTAGATATTTAAATCAAGCTACAAATATACCAATCATATGCCCATCAGATTGGAACATAGAAATAATAGAAAAATTGTTGGGTAATCAGATTCAGAGCTTAAAAAAAGCATTTTTTCTTAAATTCAGTATTACTTTTTCCGGCGTGTGCTGTTTGCTGTAAAATCAGTGCATGCAAATTGAAACTTTCATTTGTTAACACTTTCCGTTTAAGTTTATTTTTATCAGTCTAGTACAAAGATAATTTCTGCGTTACATTTTTCCTTATTAACAAATGTATTATGAAACGATTTTTTGTTTTAGTGAAGAAATTGCTGTTTAAAAAGTGTTTATGAAGAAAACCAAATAGTAGAAATATTAATTAAGAGAAAATTTTTTTCGCTTAGTTAGAACTATCAAGCTATTGTAATTTAAAATGACCATCGTGTAAGTTTTACAGCAAAATCTCTTAAGCATATGCCAAAATATGACTTTAATCAAAATCTATGATTTTTACAACAGTTTATGGGCTCAAATGTGCATATTTCGATTTTTGTTAATTATGATTAGCCAGATATTTATGATTAAGTACTGCCTGAAGCACATTACTTGTGTTGATTTCACGAGCCCATCAATTTTTTTAAATTTGGAAATGAGTTCACACATTGTTAAGATAAGATAAAATGATTTTTATGGGCGGTAACAGCACTATGGCTTACGTCTTTCCCGTCACACATTGTTATTTGATCTGTAATTATATGTTGACTTTATTCTTTTGAATTAAAAATAAATTAGAAGTTATGGTAAATTAGTGGTGTCGACAATGTTTTCGTTAAGATGTAGTTGAATCTTAGTAATAGTGAAGCGGTTATGTTGTTTATGTCATAAGTACAGTGCGTTGAATTTAAAACCGGCCCCGAGGTACACTTTTAATTGCCTGTTCGATTGTTGTGTCAGTCTTGTATATTTGTAGCGGGGAGTAAGGGAGTACGAAGAACCAAGGTAAAGCGGTGCCCAAAATATTTTACATTTTTTAAATGTTTCAATATATAGTTCCACTGTTCCTTGATAGAAAAACATAGACATCATAGTTTCGAATTATTTTGAAAATTCACTGACAATGGACCACTTGCCAGAGAATTGCCCTGAAACATTTAAAGTTATTCTGAAATGTGCTGCTAGAAATTTTCCAAATATTATTTTACTTTAAACAATATTTAAAAGATGCTAAAGAAATTTTCGGTCCTGTTCTAGGTTAGGGTGATGGGATGAGTACAGATCTGCCCGAAGTCAGGTGTATGACCTAAAGATTCTCGACAATGTGAAATAATTATGGTTTGGCACTGCCTTCAATTGATTGGAGATGACATCCCAAGGACTGGTTGTATATTTTAAAGTAGATTCCGAACAAATTACAGTAGATATGTGTGTTGTATGAATACGAAGTCGAGGCGACGAACGAAAGCTCTTATCCATTGGGTTTGTTCTTCGACTTCATTTCCATTCAATTTTGACTTGGGTTTCATTTCCAGTAAACCAGGTTAGTAGTCAAGGAGCGCACTAACCCGTAGAAATATTGCAAATTGCCTACCTTCTCAGGATACTCCTTCACATAGATGAATAACCTTTTGAATGTAAGCTATATACAGTACACACCTTTTGTTTTGCTATATGATAGGGGCATAATAGACAATTATTTAGTGTTTTAAACTAACCACATATTTTTGCTATAAAAATGACATAATTGCATCCTATATGCAATGAATAGTCCCCAGAAAGCACTATATCTTACTGCAAGTCTTAATTAAATACTTGTAATTACTGTTCCTCCAACCCTATTGCCTGTGTTCAATCAATAACACAGCACTAATAGCGGATAAGCAGTTAAAATCCAGTTATTAAAATTACTATACAGTTGTGTGAATTCCTTGGTGCGAGATATGTCAGTGAACAGCTTTTGTACACTAATGAGAGTAATATATTACCGTATTTATTGTTAAATACCATACCATTACATTAAATTACACAAAGAACATTCACTGTAAATCAAATCATATAATGTAATATGTATATACGAGAAATTTAAGTTGTATTTGCTTATATTCTGTGAAAATACTGATTTTTCGTGACACGCGTGGGTATCGAACCGATGTATTCCTTACTACACAAAGCTATTCTCACCAGTCGGTCAAACATTTCTTTTAAACTGTTAAAACGCATATGCCACACAAGCAAAATACCTCTTTTTCTCTTCATCTGTTGCACAGCCTATTTTGTTATTTTACACACACACAAACAAAAAAACAGATAGAAAGAAAAAGAAAAGAACACGCCAACCAGAAACAACAGTTTAATATATAATTACTTTGCAATTCATTTCCATCTTAATGTTACTTTTTTTTTTCTCTCTTTTTGTAGTTCTTTTTTCCCCCACCAGATGGAAGCACAGGTAGTAGAATCTAGGCGTATATCTGCGGATTTTAATAATTCATGAGGGACCCCCCATGCCGAGCTAACAAACCTTTTGACAGAGTATATATATATCCGAACAAAACACCAGAGGTGCAAAAAGTGGAGCCAAGTTCTTTAGCCCTAA
>JAGDQP010021946.1:0-29993 GCA_022664845.1 Lepisma saccharinum | reverse complement strand
AATCAGTGTTTATATTTCTGCATATCTCAATACCAACTTATATTCAACATTTGTACAATTTACCAGCGCTTTCGGGAGCTTTTCTATGCAAATTTAGTCAAATTACATTTTATTCGGTACACTAAGTTCTTGTTTCTGTGTCAGTTCTTGTATATGTTAATATCAACCTACATTCAATGATTCTTTTGTATTCGTTACCTTTCTATAATTTATCAACTCTTTCGGAAGCTTTTCTATGCAAATTCAGTCAAATTACATTTTATTATGCAAAATCAGTGTTTATATTTCTACATATCTCAATACCAACTTATATTCAATGATTCTTTTCGTGTTCGTTACCTTTCTGTAATTTAATAAGGCCTTTGGAAGCTTTTCAGCACAAGTTTAGTCAAATTACATTTTAATACGCAAAATCTGTGTTTATAATTCTTTCAATCAAGCATCAACCCTAACTAAAATTGTATCAAACAATGTTACTGCCAATACAATGTTCCTAGATCTTCTTAAAATTCACAAGTACTTGAAATATCTTACATTCATGTCTCATTGTCATCATTACCAATAAGCATTTCATGTTTTCTTTTTAAAATATTCATTTATGTTCTTTATCTTGCAATATAAAAGACTTCTCTTTTTAACCTCTCAATCTTCTTTCTCATTTCTTTTTTTCATTAACAAAATTAATTTCTTTGCGCCTGTAGGTATCTCGTTGAAGCCAACCCCACTATTATTTTTTTCAAAACTTATTAATTTGATGTTCTTCTTTTTCTTCTTTCAAGGAAAGGGTAAACATGGCTTGCGGCATTCCGTTATACATTTTTCTGTGCCTAGCCGGGTAGGGGGTGAGAAGCAAGGGTTGTGAGTAGCAAAAGCAATTAGCGAGCTGTCAAATCCGAGAGTAAATTTGTGAAAAAACAGAATGATTAATGATTTCGTTATACGTTAGAACGATACCACTACTCCCCTTGTTCTTTTCTTCGCAGAAAACCGGGACATTTTAGCGTCCCGAAAATTATTTGTGGGACACACCAACGTAGATATTGATGTCGGTATGGTCCCGGAGTTTTCCGTGATAAATCGCAACCATAAATTGAGACCCTTTTGCTTTGAAGTCGGGTTAATCGAGATGGATCAACTCGCGCTCGGGTGGGAAGAGCAAGTACTGTGTTGGGGGATGGATACATAACTCTTAACCTGTGTAGTTCCTCAACGCTTACACGACTACTCGCATGTATTATGATTAGTTTAGATTGATTAGGAGGAACATACTGTCGCGTTTGCAAAACACAGTGCCTGATCTAAGGGGGCAAAAGGGGGCAGCGCCCCGGGCGGCAAACAGCTAAAAATAAAAATAATAAATTTCCTAAAAAAGGGTAAAATCGCCTATTAAATTGAAATTGGCCTAAACATGTTCAAAATTTCAATACCGGCGCGCTAAGACATTTTTTTATGTTATTCCATACAACGTAACTTCATCTCTAAAAATTCAAAACCGCGATTCAAGTCGGATAGGCAGATCTACTGCCTTACTGGAGTTAGTAATAGCGATGCCACGACAGGCTTCAGACAAGATAACAAGAGTACACTACGTGATGCTAGATAATGTTGTGGCCGTCGTGTCGGCCGGTCGTGTTGTTTGGCTAAAAAAAAGGATGGTAAGCGTTTTAAAATTTAACTTTGTCCCCCGTAGGAAAATTTGTAGATCCGGCACTGGCAAAACACATGAATAAGCTTTGGTGGGCAAAAACAACGACAGGTTTCGCAAAATGTTAGGCCTATATTAAATTAACAATATCTCACCGAGAGGCAGTGGCTCAGTGGCTTAGCATTCTGGCTGGAGGTCCTGAGATCGATCCCAGCTGCCAACCATCCTGACTGAGGTTTTCCCAGTGTTTTTCCACAGTCATACCAGGCAAACGCTGGTATGGTATCTCCAAAAATAGATCCTGAGTACTGGGACTGACCTTAGAACATCCGTTCCCACATCATTTCCCGACCTGAGCCTAAGATGCCTAAAGACCTTAAAATAAAACTCAATTCAATAATATCTCGTTCCTTTGACTCACTTAAACTGATGTTGGAGGGCGAAAAGTCCTATCAGTGCCGCATCTAGAAATTTTCCTATGGGGGCAAAGTTAAATTTTGCCGTCCTTTCCGTCGTTTTTTAGCCAAACAACACGATCAACCGACGAGACGGCCACAACATTGTCTCGCATCACGTAGTGTACTTTTGTTATCTTCTCTGGAGTCTGTCGTGGCATCGCCATTACTAACTCCAGTAAGGCAATAGACCTGCCTATCTGAATTGAATTGCGGTTTTGAATTTTAAGCATGAAGGTACGTTGTGTGGAATAGCATTAAAAATGTCTTAGCGCGCCGGTATTAAAGTTTTGATCACGTTTAGGTAAAAAAACGTTAGCACACAGCTCTCAAGATTGTGCTGTAGCCGAACAAGAGAACCTACCACACTTTACATAATAAATGATTTGCCTCCATGACAGTTGGAGACAGAAAATTAGATAACCTCATTACGAAAATTTTGAGCGCACAGCACTAATGATTATGCGTTTCACGATTACAAACGCAGTACATTTAGTACATATTGGACATGTAACTACAACATAAGGATGGTTTTCGAGTTTATGTCTTAAATTTGAATTTTTTTTTTTGGATTTTCTCACCGCAAAAAAACGGACGGTTGGTAACCCTATATAGGGTGTTTCAGGACCTCTGGTACAAACTTCGGGAGATGAATCCTCATATCAAAACCAGAAAGAAAGTCCATATGAACAGGCGCCCTATCATGCGTAGTTTCGGTGTTAGAGTGCCTCAAAGACGTCCAAAACTGTATTTCAAGGCGATTTATTTCGAATAGTAATAGTTGTAGAGCTGGCGGCTCGTCGTTTCGTCAAAGAAATAGGACCTGCTCGTTCAGAAAATGCACTTGTCAGAAGTGACGGGAAAGTGCGCGAGAGATTCCCCGATTGAAGTGGGGAATTGCACTGCGAATATGGGTCGAACAGAGCAAGTAGAGGATGACTTCCTATCAGAGAACACCATCACGTTGATTCCAAGGTGATACCTCAAACAGATGCAAGATGGGGAAGAAATAAAGAATGCTTTGCGTGGTTGCATAATTTCACTCGGGGGATCCCATTACTTCTGACGTGTGCATTTTCCGAACGAGCAGGTCCGATTTCTTTGACGAAACGATGGACCGCAAGCTCTACAGCTATTAGTACTCGAAATAAATCGCCTTGAAATACAGTTTTGGACGTGTTTGGGGCCCTCTAGCGCCGAAACTACGCATGATAGGGCGCGTGTTCATATGAACATTTTTTCTTGTTTTCATATGAGGATTCACCTCCCGAAGTTTGTACCAGAGGTCCTGAAACACCCTGTATATAACAGCTTTGAGAAATTAAGAAGTTTAATCTGGCCCCTGTTTTGCCTGAAGAAAGACTTCACTGTTAAAATATTTGTGGAAGTTCCTTCTGTACCCCGTAATGTTTCGGGGAAAATGTTAGTATTTTGCAATTATCGGCAGTAATCCTAGAGATCTCCGCAAAATGTTGCAGTTTCAGATAAAAATAGATACCACAAAGGATTTTTTATTACTTAATGGAAGTGACATGTTTCCTTCTTCTTTTTTTTTTTGGCCAACTTCCAAGGTTTCTTGTTCCCTTTAGTACATTGGATGTAATTGTACTGGAACAATGAATGAGTCCTTGTTAAAACCAAATTTATTATTTTCATTAGAATGGAGTGGTTGACTCACAGTCAGTCTGGGAAGTAAAACCACCAACGGGCATTCTTCTGAAAGAAACACTGGGACCTGCCAGGCCCGAAATCCACCCCTGGCTCCGATAATGGCATAAAATACGTTTCAGACAGTTGTAATATGATATGAACTACTATACGAAGTCCTACTTCTAAGAGTAGTCCATACTTCTTACGTACCGGTCGTGTATAATTGTCAGACATCTGCACATCAACCAGGCTACACGTAAATAAACTAACCTAAAATATTGCTTTTTAGACTGATTTTCCCAGTTCTGATAATGTGCCTGAGGAAGAGAGAAATACCCAGAAGTTTGAATAGTGCTGTTATCATTTTGTTGTACAAGAAAGGGGACAAAGAACGCGTGGAAAACTACAGACCAATTAGTTTACTGTCAGTTCTATACAAAATGTTCACCAAAGTTATTTTGAATCGTATTGAACGGGACTTGGATTTTAACCAGGGAAGGGAACAAGCCGGATTTCGTCGTGGATTTAGCACAATGGACCACATACAAACATTGAATGAAGTTATGGAAAGGACTAATGAATATGAACTTCGACTATGTTTGGGATTCATAGATTTTGAAAAAGTTTCCGATTCGGTCTCCTTGTCAGCAGTACTTAAATCACTTGGACATCAAGGCATCGAAAGTGCATACAACAAGTTACTGCGAAACATCTACTCGACTGCTACATCTGTCATTAAAACACATCAAGAAAGTGAAAAATTTAAAGTTGGAAAAGGGGTAAGGCAAGGAGATTCAATTTCTCCAAAACTATTTTCAGCGGTCCTGGAGGGAGTGTTCCAAAATTTAAACTGGGTTGAAGTTGGAATTAAAATTAATGGCGAATATCTTCATCACCTACGGTTCGCTGATGATATAGTCCTGTTTGCTTCAAGTGCAGAAGATCTACAAACCAGAATGGAAGAACTGAGTAACGAGAGTTTGAAAATAGGCCTTAAAATGAACTTAAGTAAAACAAAAGTAATGTACAACCAACATGCTGCAAAGAGGGAAATAATGATTAGCGGGGAGACAATAGGCATAGTTGATGAGTATGTTTACCTAGGCCAGCTCAAAACATCGAATGCCAAGTTGTCTGATGAAATAAATAGATATAAAATGACGTGGAGTTCGTTTGCAAGACTACACTTTATTTTCAAAAGCAAACTTCCAATGTGTCTGAAGCGTAAAGTTTATAATCAATGTGTTTTACCTGTGATGTACGGCTGTGAAACTTAGACATTGAATGCGCAAACGACTCAAAGATTAAGAGTCGTACAAAGAGTAATAGAGAGATGCATGCTAGGAATAATTAGGAGAGACAGGAAGACAAATTAATGGTTTCGTGCACAAACAAATGAAGAAGATATAATCAAGGCTGAAGTGTCTATGGGCCGGTCACATAGCTAGACGAACAGATGGAAGGTGGACCAAAAAAAGGGAATTCCTAGAGTAAAGACACGACCGAGACGACGTCCAAATGCAAGATGGGTAGATGAAATCAAGCGTTTTTCAGAAGCTACATGGATAAGAATAGCATCAGACCGTGGTATGTGGAAAGAAAAAGAGGTCTTCATCCAGCAGTGGATAGAAAATGGTTACATACAATGGGAGTGATGACCCTATGAATTTATGAAAAACTTTTTTTTACTTTTAAAACAATTGATATTTTATTTAAGATGCCGAATAATGAAAATATATCTTCATTATGTGATAATGTACGGCTGTGAAACTTGGACATTGAATGCGCAAACGACTCAAAGATTCAGTCACACAAAGAGGAATGGAGATGCATGCTAGGAATAACCAGGAGAGACAGGAAGACAAATGACAGTTTGCGGAACGCTGTTTTAACCTATCACTTGCAAACATCTAGATAGGATCAAGATAAGTATATTATAAAGGTACGCCAACGATTGTGGTTTTCGTCAATTTTCTTCTGCCACGTGTGACGTCACTCCGCAAACCAGCGTGGCCTATGTATAAAGCCGGCCGTGGCAAAAAAAAATGCACAGTCTGCTTATCTCCTACAGAAACGACAAGCATTTTCGTTAGTTTTAAATACACACTGTTTTAATGAAACAAAATGTATTGTTCTTTATTCTAACTACCAGGTGCCCAACTAAATTTGTGCCGTCGAGCAACACGTCGCTGCGTCTCCCCCTCTAGCAATCGGAGATGACGTAGTGAGTAAGTGTGTGTGCTCTTCTTGTCTGAAAGCTTAGTCAGTGGCACGTCTGCTATCGTAGAGAACACGTTGCAGTTAGTCGTGTGAGTGGAGATATTCAGTGTGAACTATGGCTGTGTCAAACGCAGTGATTAGGGCCTGTTTACTGTACGAGTTCAAATTGGGCACAAAAGGTTCTGAAGCAGCAAGAAAAATATGCGCGGCATTCGGAGAGGCTACAGTTAGCGAACGCACCGCACGTAAGCGGTTTAAGACCTTTTCGACTGATGATGAGAGCCTTGAAGATAAACCTCGATCTGGGAGACCAAAATCACTCAATGTGGACCAGCTGAAAGCATGAATACGAGCCAGACATGTCAGGAACTCGCTCAACGGTTTGGGGTAAGTGATGAAATCATTCGTTTACGTTTGCATGCGCTTGGACGATCGTGGAAGATGAGCAAGTGGGTCCCGCACGAGCTGACTGCCGCGAACAGACTCCAGCGGCTGAACATTTGCTTATCCTTGCTGAGTAGGAACAAACAGTGTCCAATTTTGGACTGTATTTTGACGTGTGATGAAAAGTGGGTGATGTATGATAACAAGAAGCGCTCGTACCATTGGTTGCTACCCAATGACCCAATGCCTCTGTCTGCTAAACCCAATATTCATCAGAGGAAGGTAATGCTGTGTGTATGGTGGACTACTGCCGGGATAGTGCATTTTGAGTTTTTGGAAAGTGGTAAGACCATCACAAAAGATGTTTACTCAGCACAACTGCAAACGGTAGCTAAAAAACTCACCCAGAAACAGTCAGCACTCGTGAACAGAAAAGGGGTTCTGTACCACTAAGACAATGCAAAACCTCACACAGCAAGGATGACCCTGGAAGTGATCTCGTCACTTGGGTGGGAACTTTTGGTTCACCCTCCTTACTCTCCAGACGTCGCTCCATCCGACGGACGTCGACAATTACATGCGCAATCGGCTTTTCTGTCAAACTGGACTCGGACTAAATGATGACAACTGGGGGGGGTGCATGCAATAACAACTGTAAACAATGGTGAGGGGTACAGATTGCAACATGAACGATTGTCGTTCAAATAACGAACTGAGTTTCGTCTAAATACAGTACAGTATTACAGATTTTTTCATAACTTCGATATATAGAGTTTTCCAATCAAAACTTCGATATATAGAGGTCCGGTGCCAAGCCAAGCAAGTATGAAAATTCGAAATATCGAGGGTTTCCTGACCAGTCCTTCCATATATAGAGATAAAAATACACATGGGAGTGATAGCAGGTTCAAGGAGAATGGAAGAACTTCGATTTATCAAAAAATTCGATATATCGAGGTTCCACTGTATAAATATAAATAGTGCCAAAAATGAACAAAAGAAATTAATTTATCTCTTTGATAAGTTAAATATCTAAGGTCTACGTTCTCTGTTGAATAATTCTCTTATTTCTAGACAAAATGAAAGGCGTATTTTGCCTTTAAACGTTTGGTATCTATTCATGTTTGAAACACATCTGTGCAAGATTTTTAATGAGTAAATTTATAAGTCATTGGTTTTAATTATCGGAGTAAACTTATTAGAAAGGTGTGTACCAGGAATAAATAACGGAGAGTTTATTGGAAGGGTTTCTTTTATTTTCGTTGGTGGCTACCTGGGCTGCTAAAATCAAATTTTTGATAAGTGGGCCTATAACATTTGTCTCTCTGTTACATGGGCTTCATTACAACTGTGTCAATTTCAGATAATCTTGGACTGTACATTAGGTACTTCCTCAATGAATCTGTGAGCGAGTGAATTAACGTCCTAAACGAGCTGGTTAGCTTCTAAGGCCAGGACCTACAGTTTTCGGTGCAGTGGGATCCGAATTACTTTGTTTAATAGACCTCAGTGGGATTTAAACACCTAATCACGCACTCAGAAAGCGAGCGCTCTAACCTCTCGGCTACCCCGAGCTTTCGTTGAATCAGTGACAATGTGTTGGGTCAGTTATACTGGTATTTTTTATTGTTTAATTATTCACCAACATCACATATCAGTACCGAAAGGTTCGCGTACCAGTACTAGCACGCGTTAACAGATGGTTATTTAAAAAGAAATGCATTTTTTTTTCTAATTTCTAGCAGGATGCATTAGTACAAATTTTATGTCTAAAGTTTTAAAATTTGTTAAAAATAACTACTAATTTTTAGTTACTCACAAAATTTACCCGTGTACTCACGACATTTTACTTTCTACTCACGATTTTTTCGTAAAGATTTTCACTCAGGAAATTTAAATCACTTGGTGTCTCTTTAGTATACGTCGGGCTTTCCAATTCGAACCTTAAAGTGAGTAGTCATAGGTGCAAAGGTGATTTGCATTGCGTATATATATTAAAAAGAAATATTGAACCTGGCTTTTTCTAACCCGTTGTCGTTCGCTGTCGCTCACTCGACACAGTGTCCGTGATTTTTGTAGCGAAACATCAATGGTGATAATTATGTCACATCAGTAGCGTAGATACGAATTTCTCAAGGAAGGGGATATCTAGACAATCATATCCTTGGCAATTATGCAACCCAACCCAACAAATTTCTTAAAATATAGGTTCAGGGTTTATATATATATATATAATTTTAGAACAGCAAAATTATTGTGCGGAAAAGTATTAAGGGCATGAATAAGCTGCTTGTTTGCTTAGTTCAGTTATAATTCTAATAGATATTTAGCCATATTTGAAACATCAGGTTGGATTCTGTCAAAGAAGAAGAGTGTCTCGACCAGCATTTACTGATGCTTATACGCTCACCTTGATGACAATTTATTTTGTAAAACTACCTGTCCGTTCAGCCACATTTGAAAGTTTGAATTTTTTAGAGATATACCTACTTATTTATTACAGAGTATAAAATATAATCTTTGACGTAGATATGGGGGCAAGTTGTACAAAATCTGAAGCACCTTTAAAAAGTTTGGAAATCTGATATGCTTCCATTGCACTTTATTAGTTTCGTTCTCGAAAGTCGCAATTAGTGTAGAATATTTTGTATAAAAAGAAAATTTAAAATTCTGCTAACTGTAAGAGTTTTGTTTTCGTGTTCCAGTTTCTTGATTTTTAAAGCCTCAGGTAGGCCTAACAGTTTTGTAATATACTATAATTTCTGATAGCTGATTTAGGAAGGTGTTTTTTCTTTACTGTATTAGATATTGTAGACCCATACTATTCTTTCATACAGCTCAGTGACGTATCCAAGCAGACCTCTCCCAAATTAGAGTGTGCGGACCTCTCCCAAATTCCGATTTTATTTCTAAACTTTAGACGTAATTATATACAGCGTGTTTTAAAATCACATTGACAAACTTCTGGAGGTGATTACTCACATCAAAACAAAACGAAAGTTCCTTTGTCAAATTTTCTAAATGTGCATAGTTTCGAAGCTACAGGGTGCCGAAAGCGTGTGAAAATGAATCTTAGATTTTCGTATTTCTAACACCACGAACAGTAGAGCTGATACATCGTGGTACCCTCAGAGATTCTAAACGTAAATATACTCTATTTGAAAATGCAGATTTCAAAATTCCGCAATGGGCGCACAAGGGATTCCTCAAAGGAACTAGGAGATTCCACAATATTTCTGAAAGAAGGTAGGTCGAAATGAGCGTGAATTAAAAAGACTTCCCGTGTGAGTAAAGATGACACACGTCATCTTCAGCATCCAATCGGGCAATAATATTCAATCTCTTTGATATGAAACATTCCATGATATTATGCAATTCTTACTCCTGCTTCTTATCCAAACACGCATCTTTTTTTCTTTTTCTTTTTTTTTAGAAAATCGTTCGGTGTATGGAATCTACTTGGTGCAAACGAATTATTTGTTTCCTGATGAAAAGAGTCCCATTCACCATCTTTACTTCAGAGAATTTCTGGGAATCCCCTAATTCCTTTGGGGAATCCCTTGCGTGCCCATTGCGAAATTTTGAAATATGTATTTTGGAATAGTGTAGATTTAAAGTCTTTCACGGAACCATGCCACATCAGCTCTACTTTTCGTGATGTTAGATATCTGAAGTTCTGAAATTCATTTTCCTACGCTTTCTGGACCCTGTAGCTTTGAAACTGTACACATTTCGAAAATGTATATGTGAGGAACTTTTGTCTTGTTTTGATGTAAGGAATCACCACCAGAAGTTTGTTGATGTAATTTTAACAAATACGTTGTATTTGTTATCTAATTTCATATCCATATCCTCTTTGAATCTCTCCCAAATCCGTGAAAATCGTCAGAAAAATTCGGGATACATGCGTGAAAGAGCATGTCTAATACTGTAATTAGATTGCATTTTCTGGATTTTTGTAAATATTTTCATAGATACTTCCAAACTTAAATTGCTCCGACTTGCTTTGTATTCCTTCCGACAATTTGCTTTAGCTCTTTCAAAATTTATAACAGCGTCTTTGGAATTATTCACAGCTTTTATAAATGAAGGTGTTCCTTTTGTAAGAATCTGTACAACGGTTAATCGTAGCGAAATACTAATTTAATCGAATAAAAATAGCAAATAAATTATAAATGTATTAAATTCATTACATGCCTCCAGTGTGAGCTTGTGAAAATGTTCAATAAAGAAATTTGGATAATTATTTCGAACACGAATTAGGTTAATTATTTAAAATCATGGATTGCGTTATACTTTTATATCCGTCTTCTCATACTTCAAATTTTTTTATGCTATAGCTTATAGGTGAAACATTTGCACTCTCCATAATCCCACAAAAATGCGTTTTCCGTAAGCGGACATAAAATATAAGTGTTCCAATTGGTCCTAAATAATTCAATATCCGTCAATGAATGGTCTTAAATACTCCCACATTAAGTGAATTTGTTGTAGACCTACATTATACATAAATCGCAGCAGTGTACTGTTACAGTATGTCTTAACACATATATATATATATATATTAATTTCGTAGCAAACTGCTACCTCCATCATATTCTTAATAAAATAAGATCTCGTAATTAACACAAAATTTTATCAGATTTGATCAATTGTTTTCGCTAAATCCCGATATTATTTCTTCACAACTTTCCGGTCAACACCATCACGTTCGGGGGAGATCTGCCAGGTTGTTACTGAGTCACGTGAATAAACGGCTTTTTAAGTAGATATCACATATTCATCATTAACAACAAAGTTTTCCCATGAACAGGGCCGGATTTATACGTTTAGGCGCCCTAGGCCCATGAATTCTAGCGCCCCTGCCCCTCCGCGCTTACCACTTCCGTCCTTTTTCCCTTCCTACCCTCACATGATGACAAATGACTCTCCTCCATCTTCTAACCATTAATAATAATAACAAGATAATAATTATTCAGCTCTGGTAATATGGTTAATTTCAAAATACGTTTCAATAATAATGAACAATTTTATTTAAATTACTGTAGGCTACTTGTTGAAAATATGTTAATTACACTGAGCAAGAAGGTAATGCAAACTATGTTCCAATTTTATTATTTACAATATTGTTATTACATTTCGTTCACGGCTTTTATGCAGTTTTAAGAAGGATCCTAGCTTCAGCCATTCTTAGATTCTACTTTTTCTAATATCACAAATGGCACATTGCAATTTCGTGATAGATTTACAATTTTAACAATTACAAATTCTAGAATTTCCTAAATACCTTTATAAAGTTTTTAAGAAGAAAAAATACTTTTAAAAATCTAAACATTAACCATTCCAATTACAACACAAAACACTAAAATTAACTAAATACATTTATAAAGTTTAAAAAAATCTAAAAATTACCGTCACATTACAAAACACATAGCACACAAGACACTTATATCGTATAAGGACATACAACAACACTTTAAAGTAAATTAAAGAATGGGAAAGTCATCATATTTTCTCCTCGCTATTTAGCATTTATTGATTCATCCTCTTTGCCACTTCTCTTTACGTAGAAAAGAGAACGTAGATTTACAGAAATTAACCCTGCTATGTACTGTACCAGTATCTGTAGCCAGTACATCGGTCCACTCGCCAATACGTCGCCCCTAAGAACTAGCAAGTTCAAAGTTTAAAAAATCTCTAGGAATGGATAAAAGCGACACTACAAAACTCATTAGCCACGTTGAATACGTGAGCATATCTTTGAATTTTAAACCCCATCGCCGGAAATATTCATCTCCTGAAGATATAAAGTCAAGTTAGGGAGGAAATGTTTCTTCTGTCATCAAAGACGCGTTAAGATACTTGTAAAATTTGTAAGGTCTTTGGATCACACCAGGATAAGGTAAGGAAGGTATCTCAGTTAAGGTACCATTCTGACATTTGTCTGGTGAAACTGAAGGAAACTAACGGGAAATATCAGTCAGGACGATTCGCAGAAGGATTTGAACGAACGGTGCCTACCCATTGCGGACCAGAAAAGACACTTTAGTTTTCCTAATATACAAACATTAGCGTAAATTACGCCTTCATGCATACTTAACACAAAGTATCTGTTGTCCATTAGCACAGTTATAAATGACAGTGACGGCCTTATGTGACATAGACTAAAAAAAAAAGTTTTTAAAAACATACTTTTCTTAAACAATCCCTACTAAAAAGTAAAAAAATAATTTTGTTTATGCATGACTAAAAGCAAAAGCATTGGGCGCTCTATCATATACAGTCACCTTATAAATTCTTCAATTGGTGCGCCCCATGCTTTCCTTTTCAAAAGTCATGCATAAACAAAATATTTATTTACTTTTAGTGCGAATTTTTTAAGAAAAGTATGTCTTTAAAAAGTTATTTTTTATTTACCCAAATGCTAAAGTGTTCTGCAATTAGTCAAACGCCAAATCATTGCAGGTTAGTATTTATGCGTAATATTAAAAACAAAATTAAATATGCTTTTAAATTATATAAATATATGAGAATAACAATGGAAGATTGTGTTGTCACCAGACTTAACGTCACTGTACAAAATTTCATTATTGTATGTCGACGGGAAATGGGTTTGAGGACACCACGAACCATTTTAACTAAAGAAAAGATTGTAATAATGATTGTTCGTGTGCACAAGGACAAAAATATCAATAAATAATGTTCCTAATATAAACTCTAACCTTTGTTGTACTCTTTCTAATGTAAACTAACCTAACTTTAAATTATCTGAAGTCCCTTATTTATCTGAAGTTCAGGAAGTTCATAGCTGACAGTGCTTGTCGCTCTCTCTTAATGTTTTTTCCTATTAAATACAGTTTCCGTATCGGGTTTTAAATAGAAAATTCAAATTTTTACTTGTAAAGTGTGCCCCTGAGAAAGTTCCGCCCCTAGGCCCGGAACTAGTGGGCCTATGCATAAATCCGGCCCTGCCCGTGTTGGTGATATTAAGGTTTTCATCCACTAACTAACTCTATGGCTTATGGAACTCGCAAGTTTATCGCCGCAGTAACAAACGTTCGCCATTGCATTCTATCCTGGGCAAGATCAAGCCAGTTTTCATCGCGAACACCTACTTCTCGAAGATCTCCAACTTTCGCAACCGTAAAGTATTACCGTTAGAAAAACCGTTCCGTATATTTTCAATTTCAATTACCTTGATATTAATCGCGACGTTAGAAGCTTTTGGACTGAATAGAAACATGCGTTCCCTGATACTAAGCGACTTTTTTATTTCTTCCGTGACCTCATTTTTGTTTTTTACGTATGCTCCCAAGTATTTAAATTTGTTTACTTTCTCTATGACCTAATCCCTAATTCTTATGTTTTTATTTCCTTCATTCTCTGTGTTTCGGCTTGTTATCATGTATTTTGTTTTCTCAGTGTTTACCTGTAGACCTATCTCATTGCACGCTTCTACTAAGGCATCGGTGTTGCTTTGTAGCAGATCTATATCGTCCCCTATTAAATCTACATCATCCGCGTATACAAACAGTTGATTCAAACCATTCAATGATACCCCTTTCTTTTGCCCCCTTTAATTTTTAAAATCGCATATTCTAACGCAAAGTTAAACAGTAGTGGTGAGAAGGCATCGCCTTGTTTCAAACCGTTGCGAATCTTGAAAGTATCTGACATATCCGTACTCTGCTAATGACGAAAATCATTCAGCTGCATTTAGTCAGGTGAAAAATTCCTTGACTGAAACTTGATAGCAAATTCCAAAAACTGATTTTAATGATTCAACTTTTCTTCCCTTATAGTTGACTGAGGTAGTTATGTGGTCTGAGGCGTTAGGCTAGCTAGCGTCTCCAAGGTTGCGGGTTCGAATGGGGCATGGATGTTTGTGAAATTTAACGTATGTTGCCCTCTTACAATCGTGACGGGCCGAAATCAAGAGCTTCACCCTAATGATCTAAAAAATCACATTAGATCTTACTACCGAAATGTCCAGTGTGTGTACTTTTAATTTATAAATCATATCAATAGTAATACGGAATATGCTCAAGCACTAGAAGTGTGTCCACTACAGTTTATTCCGATACTATGTAATTGTGTAAGCCTTTATGTTTTATGTAATCTTTTTGTTTCATATTTTATGTACTTTTTTTCTTTTCTGTATACAGTTGTATGTATATGTATGTAACTGTACTGACACGGGTTAGGTGGTAGAACAGCGTCAGCTGAATCTCGCCCACGCTAATAAAGAATGTTTGAATTGAATGTTTGAATATCTAATGTAATGAGGACGTCTGTTAAAGCTATTTCTTCTCTACGTAGAAAATAACTGCTTCAACCACAGATATTAAATGTTTTAGATTCAAAATTTTCTCCGTTCTACTCTCGTTGGGACTATCTGTATAGGAATTCTTCATTGCTGTCTAGAAATCCATTTTTTTTTTATCGTCGCTATCAATATCATTCTCAAAGAATTTTTATTTTACTGGTTGTCCACATTTACCTAAATGTGAAACTACAACGTAAAATGTAGGCTACGTACAATACGACCCTTGTATATTTAAGTATAATTTTAAAATTATATCGGGACGGACGTAACCTATAGTACTGTTAACACACAATTAATTTTATATTTTAATTAACAATTATATGTTTCCAAAAAATACTTAATTCTTTTCTTCTGGAACTGGAAATACTCTCCTTCCGAATTCATAAGGGGGGGGGGTCATCCATAACTCACCTACCCCACTGCGTCACGTCACTACGATGTAGAATTACCATGATTCCGATTCATGAACCTGTGACTTATTTCGTTCGGAAAAATCGCACCCGACGTAAGCTTATGGAATGGTAATACCAACACATTTATTCACGAAATTCTACTGTCTTTAATAGTACATAAAAACATTTGTATACATATAGACTCACAGGATGGGGATTAATTAGCCTTTCGTCCCGCCATGTTTATTCACACAATGGTCAACTGGAACTAGGATGTCTAAGCTGTAATTAATGTTTGTTTGTTAAAGTGTAGCAGATTCGAGTTAGAAAGAGAACGCCGGACTCATCCTAATACACAAATGCATTTTGACATGTGTAATCAGAATTTAGGTGTCCAATACCTTAGAAATATCAGGGTAGACGACAAGATTATACAACAGAAATATGAACCACGTTAGTCTACAAGACTGTACAACGCGTAATACTCGTGGCCCAGTGGCGCAACGGATAACGCGTCTGACTACGGATCAGAAGATTCCAGGTTCGAATCCTGGCTGGGTCGGTACTTTTTTTTCTTTTCCATTTTCGTATCTTGTTTGTTAGGGGTAATATTTTTGTAAACTTTTTTTTGTGGACCATTTTAGTAACGACTCGTCACGAGGTTTGTCAAATATCCATACATAGCGTGATAGGATATTTCTAAGAGAAAAAATTTATAATACCTAGTTTTTTTTTCTAGTATCTTAGGTGTATTGCGTAAGCATTCAAGGGGAATTCAAGCTTAGCTTATTTTATTTGGCAATGGGAAAATCAGATTGCTTACGTAAGATTCACTTAAAAACAGGGACTATAGAACACTGATAAGAAATTTGGTCAATTTTTCGTCAGCACAAGGGGAGGGAAGTGCATATATGTTTGTTGTTTTTTTTTGCTTCCAGCAGATAGAGGGTATAAAATTAATTTTAATAAATGCTTACGTAATATTTGAATGTCCCCTTACGTGTTTTCTTGTAGAAAGGGGAAACTTGTTTCATTAAATATTCGCAAAACAATATTATATTGCATCTCACCATTGATGTAAAGAGGTAACGAATTGACTGGTCCAATAACATTAAGCTGGGTCAACTTGACGCCAGTTTTCGATTAATCTTGCCTGGATGATTGGGATGAACTTGTGTGTCTTATTGGTTTGTCTATGCCTACGAGTATTTAGGAAGAATACGAAGAATATTTGAATATGTATTTTAATCGATTACAACTGCGAGGTACTTTCGGTGTGCGCGCAAGTGCTGGCGTCAATTTCAGCCTGCTAGCAATAAATCTGTTACTATTTACATCCATGGAATCTCAGAATATTCGACTAGCAAGTTTTGTTTTACAGAAACTTGATTCAACACCGATTTTTTCCTCTTACATGACTGTATCAGTGCTGTAGAATACGATCTATAATTAACGATACTAGAGTGATCGATCAAGTATGAAATTAGCTATCAGAGCAAACAGTTACACTCGATCCTTCATTTACACGCTTGTCATACTTATGTGATCCGTTTTTGATAGATGTACAGTATTTCCAGTTCAGGTATTCCCCAAGGTTTCCATTTTGAGGGGGCTGTAAAGTCAAAATTGGGAGGATGTAAGTGGAGTTTTGCCTGGTTTCTATAGATTTTTGTATCGTAAAAAATTTTGAAGTTAGGGGTTCTGAAGAATTTGAGGGGTGACTCCCTTCCACAGGGGGGAGAATCACTGAAGAACATTGAAGACAAAGTCATAAAAGTAGGGTGCAACTTCGCTTGAACTGTGTTTGGTCTGTGGGCTATTTTGTAACTTACCCCACAAATTTATTTTGTTTTAAATCTTCATTAAAAATTATAACACATTGTAAATTGGATCAATACATCCTGTTTTCACCCTATTCCAACTTGAGTCTGAACCATAAATAAAATTTAAATTCAAATAAATATAGGCTAGTGCCACTTTACGGAGGGTAAGGGTGGTCCAAACACCTAAGCTTCTAACAAGACTACGCAAAATCATTTCTCCAATTTTAGAAAAAAAGATGGTTGAAACAAACCTCAAACTCTGTCCTACAATGTAGTTATTAGCGTTTGGAAATTGTTTCAAAACTAACGTCCAAACATTGATTTTTTTAAAGCCTGTACTGTTCGTGATTGCCTTACCCAGTCAGACAATGGTGAACAGAATTTCTCCACTATCCAATATGCATTAAATAAAATTTTATAAATATTCCCGATGGGTATGTTAAAGATAAATTATATGATATACAAACCCAAGTTTTTTTGATAGTTGAACACATTAAAATATTGCGAAATTAAAGCTTGAGTTCTTTCCTACTTTTCAGTGATGGACCTAGGGCTATGACAATAATCACATAAGTGTGGACGTTTCTTATCCCACCCACTACATTGAGTATGTGACCAGCTCGGACAATAGTCACCTCCACACTTATAAAACCACACTCAGCTGTGTTCAAATTCACCGTATACACTACAAAAAGACGTCTTCGCCATTGGCCACCTGGGATGCCATTACAGAATCAAGTCGAAACTTGTCTAAAAACGTGGAGAAAATACTGCAACAATAAAGATTTTTTCTATAAGGTTTGCTCTTTATATGTATCCAAATCATAAGGCTTTAGAATAAAGAATATGCCCACTGAACTCTTACAATTTAAGTATGCAATGTTATAGCGAAATTGTGCTACAACACTCACTCTATAACTCGGCTCATAATGGCGGATCCATTTGTAGGGTGGAGTGTTGAATCTTCTTTGACGTGGAAGCAACTGTAGTGACCCTCTGACGTAACGCGGGGACTTTTAAATGCAATGTTCTGCATTGCCCAGCCTTTCCCCATATACCACCTTTCCCCTAGATCTTACATTTACAATAACCCTCATCTGTTTCTTTCGTAAGCAGACTTTTTTTTTTTTTGCAAGACATTCTTGACAGACAATCTCTTTTTCATTTGCTCTTAAAAAGTTGTTCTTAAGGAACAATAAATTTACCGTGTTCTCCAGGAGTATCATTTATAATACGATATTTAAAGCGGCGTTTCTCAATCATTTTCATCTCGGGGCCCCTTTTTACCATGCCTTCTAGCTGGCGACCCCCTTTTATCATGCTTTCTATCCGGCGACCCACAATGATTTTATTTTGTGTAATATTTGCTTTTCATTTCAAAACATAACAGTTTATTTCCTGTATTTATAATAAATATCCTATTTACAGATGCTTATCAGAATAATGGAAACACCTGTAGTTGGCAACACGTCAGATGTATGGGTTGGCAGTGGTGTCGTGGCGACCGCAGCGCCGGACTGCTGGTGGTGGTGTGTTAGGTCGGTCTCCATACTACGTCAGGCGTCGTGGAACAGGAGTGTGCAGTGGCTGCAGCAGACGGAGGTAGTGTAAAATCGGAGACCTCTCAGAGTTTCAAAGAGGGCAAATTGTTGGTGCGCGGTTATGTGGAGTGAGTGTGACGGCAGTGGCTAGTGTGTTAGGTGTGTCGCCAGGGACAGTGTCGAAGGTGATGACGGCCTACACAACACACGGGAAAACCACATCGGGGAAGCGGAACAGTGGGCGGAAGAAAAGCATCAGTGACAGGGCACGCCGGGTATTAAAGCGCATTGTCACGCGGAACCGTCGTGCCACTGCGGCGCAAGTGACGGAGGAACTCAATCAGCACCTCCCCCAACCTGTTTCGACAATCACAGTCCGCCGCGAATTACATGACATGAACTTACGGGGTCGTGTTGCACGGGCCAAACCTCTCATCAGGGACCAGAACGCTTTAGCACGCCGCAAATGGTGCCACGACCATGCAACTTGGACCGTTGACGACTGGAAACGTGTGGTATGGTCGGATGAGTCACCATTCACCCTATTCCAAACCACGGGCCGTGTTTATGTGTGGAGAACGCCCAAAGAAGCGTATGATCTGCAGTGTCTCCGCCCAACTGTGAAACATGGCGGCGGCACGGTGATGCTGTGGGCCGCAATATCATGGTTTTCATTGGGTCCTGTGGTCACACTTCGCGGACGCATCACTGCCAACGATTATGTCGCAATTTTAGGAGACCACTTGCATCCTATGGTCCGGATGTTGTTCCCGGACAATGACGCCATATTCCAGGATGATAATGCACCCATTCACACAGCTGGAGTTGTTGCAGCGTGGTTTGAGGAACATCGGGATGAAGTTCAACACCTCCCCTGGCCCGCCCAATCCCCAGAACTCAACATAATTGAACATCTGTGGTCCATCTTGGAAACACGACTCCGGCGACGATTTCCACCTCCATCCTCTCTCACAGAACTGGCCGCTGCCCTGCACGAGGAATGGTGTAATATTCCACTTGCTACCATTCACGACCTCTATGCCTCCATCCCACGTCGCATCAAGGCTGTTCTGAAGGCGAAAGGTGGCCCGACACCATATTAATCTGGTAAGTTGCACTTTCGTTCAGGTGTTTCCATTATTCTGATAAGCATCTGTATATTATCCAAAACTATTCAGCAAATAACATTATCTTTAGTAATTATTAAAAACATCAAGCAAAATGAAATACTTCCTTTGAAATTTATTATACCTACAAAACCCGCGACCCCCAGGTTGATAAACCCGGATCTAAAGTAAGCTATGTGTCTTAAGACACAATACCACGTAATATCTCACTGGTAGTCATGTGCTCAGCTGATACACAGTGATTCAAGAGATAATATCGGAGATTCCTTCGTCTTCCTTAGCTTTCATAGACAATCGTGTACCTTCCCCTGTCTAGGAAAATTGCATTCGGTTCTTTTAATTGAGACAGAGACTCACACTTTCCATCATAACCAAAAGGAAAGTACCCAAACCTGCCGGTAGATGTCAGCGTTGTTTACATCATTACAAGGATGTTCTAATAGAGGATATGCGATTTCTCCAAGAAATTGAAGCCAAACGTCACTGCTTAATCCCCCCCCCCAATTAACCCATTTACTCCAATCAAAAGCACAATTTTCCGCAGAAAAGATGACAGCAAGCTCTGTACCTGTCTGCTAACTAATCACGTGAGTCCCCTTGGTCGATGTTCAGTTGTTTTTTGACTTCACTCTTTCGCTGGCATGAGATAAGCATAAGCTTATCCTGTATTAGAATATCCTTGCATCATTATCTATCTTTTGACATTCCGTCTCTTTCTGTCGTGGTCTTCATATTGTTATTACAGGTTAATATGTTTGTAAAATTGGATATTCGTTCTGTTTTCTCTTGTTCATTTTTGTTTCGTAGTACAAAACAGATTGTTTTCAATATTGCTTATAAGGTTACTGATGGGGTGGAGGATTTTTTTTTAGTGTGAGTTTAAAAAATATCTTCGTTAAATATAAGAAAAAAGTACAAGTTATCAAGTGAAATCGGTAGTAATTTTTAATAACTTCTTAGGATGGGCCTATAAAATACTGTATATAGAAACGTTTTCCGTGGAAGTAGATTCCCCCTCTCGCCACCTATGTAGTCACACAACTAGGGTTGGCAACCCTGCTTTTACCAGGCATGATGACCGGCTTTTTATTCTCAGGTCGGTATTTGGTATTTTCTTGAAAAAAATCCGGCATTTTAAAAATAAAATTAGCAATACGTTTATTACACCTGCGCTTGTGTTTTTTCTGCAATTCACGGTAGACTCGATGGTCACGAGTGGTAATTATCTATCACCAGGGTTTCCCCCAGTATTTTCAGTTTGGAGGGGGAGTATCAAGTCAAACTTGGGAGGGTATAAGTGAAGTTTTGCACGGTTTCTATCGATTTTTCACAACAAAAAAATTAAAGTTGAGTGGGGGTGGGGGTTGTCGAGACTTTGTGCGGTAAACATCCCCTTCCTAGGGAAGGGTCTGGCAGAATCACTGTTTATCAGTATTTGATAACTGCCAGGGTGCGTGGTTGAAATTACTGACTACGTATCGCGCTTGATAATTTTTTTGTAAAAGGAATAGGATGAACTATATTTTCCTTTTTTTGTTTATACATTTCACGATATACCTCTGCCAATCAAAATGTTTATTCCTGCAAATTCATTATGTCCGTCATTTTTTTTTAATAAAACTCCTGTTTTTCTTTCGGAGTTTTGTTCTGAATTTGATAATTTCAAATTGGTGACACTATGAACTTTCAAAACCTACTTGACGAAGAAAACTTTAATAATTTTTCAATTACTAACCTATATGAAAAAAAAAAAGAAAGTACATCTGGTAGCCCTATATTTAATTCAAGAAAATGTTAATTGCTAGGGGTTTAAATTGTTACGGTAGTGTAAGAGTGGGTCTTCTCTTATTACCGGGATATGTAACTTACTTGAGCACCTATTGTCACTTGCATAAACTTCCAGTGAGTCACCGTACGTTCAATCATAAACTCACTTTTGATTTTAAGTATTTATTGTACCAAATGAAAGAAAAATTTACAATGAGTTTATTACTGATCTGAAAAAGTAATCATCAAGTATACATAAGTATTTGCATCCATCCTTTATTCATATAGGCATATTTTTAGAGATCGTCGGTTTATATGTAATGTATTACTGAGCATTTTAAGTTTGGTATCATGGAATTTGGATCATATTTAGGACGGGCGTGAAAGTTTTCGTTTGTATTATTCGTCATTATCACTATCTGACTCGTCGTTGTTGTCAGTAGAAGCGGGCTGCCCTCCGGTTGAAGAAGTATCTTTTGTGTCAGTAGATGATTTCGTGGTGTTCGTGTTAGAAGAAATACCCTTAGTAGAAGGGCAACTCGTGATGTTAGTACCTGCAGAAGATCTCTTATCAGTACTAGACGGAGAACTTTTGGTGTCAGTATTCGAAGGGGATCCGTTGATATCAGTACTGGAAGAAGTCTTTTTGGTGTCAGCTCTGGAAGAAGTCTCCTTGGCACCAGTAGCAGTCTTGGTATTAGTATAGGAAGGTCTCTGTTTAGTATTGGTAGCAGTAGTGTTCTGCGGGCTTTCACTGCTGGTCCTTGTGATTCGATTGGTACTTCTGCTTCTGCTTCGACTGACTGATTCATCCGTGTCATTATCATCAGCAGCAGCAGCTTGTTGTCGTTTTCTTCCTCGTCCACTGTCTCGAGCACGTGTGGTATGACGTTTATCAGGTCTGTGTCGTGTACTGTGATTCGATGTTGTTCTCTTGCATGTGGGTGGTTCAATGCTCTCTTCATTGTCTGACTCACTCCTTGTCGAACGTCGCACAACAGACTTTGTCGCTCTTTTAGTACCAGCTCGTACCGTAGGGACCTTACGTCTGGTCTTTGCTCCTTTCAGCTTATGACGAAATAAAGCTTGGCTGTGTAGTTTATATTCGGGACCAAGAATAAAGACACTGGTGTCGTCTAATTTGAAACATTTTGTTTTAGTCTGTTTGAGAAATCCATGAGTGATAGCTTTCTTGATTGCAACCTTTACTTCATCAGTTGTGATGTTTAATCTGTGCTTTACATAAATGTTCTTCAAAATATCAATCAAATTTGATCCATTTCTCTTGTTCAGTTCGTGAATGGTTTTAATAACTTCTATCATCACTTTGAATGCTTTAACTTTGGGATTCGCCATCTTCGTGATTTTTTGTTTAGTGTAGACTAGTTTCAAAAAATACTAAAAAAATTTAAAATGACGAGCAATAATACTGTAACTTACTCTTAAGAGCGAATCATGATAATGAAAGTTCGTGCAAAGAGCAGCTGTTTTATAATAGGCAAACGCGGACGTCTCAGAAATAACGCGAACGTGTTTGAACAAGCACCACAAATTGTCGATGCTTTTCGCTGTTTTGTGTTTGCTAACTCGAGAGTTTGGGCCTTTTACCATTCATCGAGAGGACGGGGTTGGTTAATTTTGTTTGCATGTAATCTAGTTATAAGTGAATTAAGATCTATATGCTAAAACAACGGTATAATAATGATTTTTTAGTAATTTATTCAAAAAATATTATTAAAATTCGTTCAGCGTCTCTATAACCATATGAAATATAGCTCCTTTTAGACACTGTAAAATTATAGCATGCGAACAAGTGAATATCGTTTTAAAAGCTTATAGTATAACCGTCATTTAAGGTGTGTAAACACCGTTCCGGAAGGAGGTACTTTCTGGGAAAATTGTGGTAAGAAATAATCCTACAAAAGCAGCTGTAAATACACAATACTGACGTCATAACTAAACACACTGTTGCCAAGTAACATAAGTTAAATTGAATCATGTGTACATTCATAATTTATGTTCGTATTTTGTTTCTGTGTTTCTTTCCTTTCGTGTTTTGACTGCCACATTTTCGTACTGATATGTGTAAAGAATATTTGCAATATTTTAGTAATTAAAGCTAGCTTAGTTTTAGAAAATTGTCGAAATGAAAGCTATAACAATGCGTTCCACAAAAGTAATATGGCGTCCGTCTCATTGTTGTATTCTTACGCAATATTCGGTAAGTGATAAAGAGAAAATACTCGGTAAGACACTTTAGGTACAAAGGTATGCTCCTGTGTTTTTGAACGTATTTCAGTAAACCAGTGTTTCTCAACCTTTTACATGCCGCTACCTCCTTTTACAGTGTCTTCTTCCCGGCGACCCCCAAAAGTAATTTTCTTGTTTGTAATAAGCGGCTTTGTGTCGCTTTGAATTTAATGGCCTCCTGAAGGATTAAACACACACTATATCTATATATGTACAGACTGTTTATTAATTTGTGCAACTAAATAACAGACCTGTAAAAACGAAAGTTTTCAAGATGTTTTCGTACAGTTGCTTACAAGACCCTGAAGTTTTGATACTGTGAAAATAATTCTCCTAAACTAAATTTTATTCCCCCGTATTTTGGGAATATTAAAAACGTGGTATTTAGGACAAGGATATGACTGAAAATGACTTGATAAAGTGTATCATAAAAATTGAACCGGGCATTTTGAAATTGGTTAAATCAAAATAGACTCAGATTTCGCACCAACCTAGTAAACTTGTGCAGTATTTCGTAACGTTTTAAATATTTTTGTCCTTTTTTATTTTGTGTAATGTTTGCTGTTTATTTGAAAACATGACAGTTGATTTGCTGTATTTCGTAATAAATACGCTAATTATATTATGGAAAACTATTCAAAAAATTACATTATCTTCAGTAATTATGAAAGGAAGTAAAATAAAATACCTTCTTTGAAATTTATTGGTTTTAGATTACAAAACCCTAGTTAAATTTATTCTTTCAACTCCTCTCGCGAACCCCTTACACACAACCCACTACCCCCCACGTTGAGAAACCCATTA
Organism: Lepisma saccharinum; assembly: GCA_022664845.1. Classification (NCBI taxonomy): domain Eukaryota; kingdom Metazoa; phylum Arthropoda; class Insecta; order Zygentoma; family Lepismatidae; genus Lepisma; species Lepisma saccharinum. The sequence goes on along the minus strand of JAGDQP010021946.1, from coordinate 5,609 downwards.
TCAACTATCGCATAGAAATTTTGAAGTGTTACCAAGGCAGGGTTTGTGAATCAGTTTTGTGTAACCACGAATGAAGTTAAAATTTTTTATGGCTCTAGGCAAGAATGTGATGGTCCTATGTACAAAGTCTAGGTGCATTTTACATACCCCCCCCCCCCCCCCTACCTCCCAACGGTAAAGGTTAGGTTGGATTAGTTTAATTCATCTGGGCTTAATGCCTCTAGTCCTTCGAAATCAGATCCGAAATAATGTATTTTAAATGGTGATTTCATGTCCGGGGTGCATCCTTCACAAGTATGATTAAAATACACAGGTAACTTGTGTAAATTAGTTTTGTCTTGAACCCTTGGTGAAAATTCACTACAATTTATAAATGTATATAAGGTTTATTGGACATACATCATCTTTCAGTACTCTAGGCTACCACTGGAAACAAGACCTGCCGCATGGCGTTGGGATTTCATTAATTAAAAGAATATTACGTTCGTAAAACATTGGGTAGCGGGGGAGGTCAGAATCATACAAGCTATATTCCACGCATGTCTTGAAAAAAAATTCGGAAACATTTTTCGTGCTTTGGGGGATAATACAACTCTGGTTCACCCCCTTCCGAAACAAACTGTCTGAGACTCCCTTTTGAATAAAAAAAAATCGTCAGATTCTTCCCTTCACATTCGTCTCTCTTCAAGTGAAACCAAGGTTACTATGAGGGAAATTTTCCTGCTGCCATCTGTGAAAATTATTGGCATTTATCCTTGCAAGAAGTTCGTCCGTTTGCTGCTAGATGGCGCGACATGGATCACGTGTTGCACATTCTTGCATTTCCAATATCTGGAACATCGGTAGGTGCTGACATCTGGTGCTGGTTATGGAAAATATCTGCGCATCATAAGAGGAAAATAACATTCTAGATGAAATATTACGACTAGTTTCTATTCGTAATTGAAGCGCCTGATTAATTCTTGTAAACAAAATCCCACGGTAAACTATTGAAGTTATACAACACAGCAGAAAGAAATATCTGCTTTGTTTGAATTGTAAGGCAAATATATTAGATTGAAAAGAATACATCTGGATTTTTTTATTTATTTAGTTTAGGACCCACCTTTCCATCCTGCCTCTTTGCTTTTTACTAAGTTGCATCTAAGTTCCATCTGGAATACAAGGTCGTATTATATTGTATTATTATTATTATTATTATTAATGTCTATGGCTTATGGAACTCAAGTTCATCGCCGCAGTAACAACCGTTCGCTATAGGATTCTGTCCTGGACAAAATCAAGCCAATTTTCTTCACAAACCTATTTCTCGAAGATCCCTTCCAATATTGTCCTCCCAACTACATCTCGTTCTTCCCAAAGATCTCTTCACTACGGTTTTCCAACCAAGATGGAATATAATCTTCGTTTGTTTTTTTGTTTTTTTTATCCGAGCTACATGGCCGACGACTAAAATGGGCAGCCCATGTATCTAGGATGGGATCAAAACTAAGACTTTATTCCATGTTGGTTGGAAAGCGGGAGGGAAAGAGACCGTTGAGAAGACCGAAACGACGTTGCGAGGACAATATTAAAAGGAATCTTCGAGAAGTAGATGTTTGAGATCAGGGGTGGATTTCAGTTTCATTTTTTGGCCTGGCCCACTGCTTAGCGGAGGAATATACTGCGTGGAAGAGGAAGGATTACATGCAGTTGCCCCCCCCCCCCCCTCCCTCACTTTTCTCTCGCATTTAACATTTGTTACTGGCCATTTGATGGATATGAATTGTTATTTATGGCTTTTAGACATATTTCTCTTGAAGTTTGGGTAATCCGTTGACCTGAGGCCTGTTTTACGAAAGTACTTGTCAAGTTTTCACTGCTCAGTTTGCATTTCCAGAGGACTGTCTCAAGATCGTTAACTTCCCGCCTCAAGCTCTTGCTCTCATTCACTAACTTTTCTACCCTTTTGTGCAAGGAGTGTGATTATACTAGACAATATTGAATTGATTGTAAACTGTTGACGCCCAAAGGTAGGACTCAAACTACAGTAGGGTCAACACATAAATATGGTGGCGAGAGGTTAGCGGTCTTGAGATAGTCCTGCGGAAATGCAAACTGAAGAGTGAAAAATTGACAAGTACTTTCGTGAAACAGGTCCCTAATATTCCAGTAATATTCCTTATTAAAATCTTCACAAGAAGGGCATTGTATATAAGAAGTGAATGGATGGTCCAGCAATATCAAATATGCAACAGAGCTGGATCCAGAATTTTTGTGAAGGCGTGTGTGCTAAACTGAGGAATAAACCAGGGACATTTTCGATAAATCAAAACCAAACAAGGAGGATGCTTTCTATGAGACGAAGTTGAAATAATGCTGTAAAACTAAAATATTTTCCCTTGAGGAAAGGTGGTGCGCCCCCTATCTAAATCCGTCACTGATATGAAGAGAAGTCGTCGTTGCAGCTACAGTTTAATGATAGAAGACCTGTCACTTGATATACAGCTGGGTCATCTTTGTTCGATTCCCCGTCGTTACAGCGCTGCATGTGAGTAAATGAAGTTATCCTATTGGCTAACATTGTCTTCAATGTGATTCTATATTAACATTATGCTGTCTATCTATTAATTTATAGTGACTTTTATTTAATATTTTTTATACCCGTTTCTGCCTGATCATGGAGGATAGTGCTATCGTCAATAATCCAGGGCGTCGCAAATCCGAATTGCCGAAGCAGAAAAATATCGAACCAGCAACTTTGACCATCGGGGTCGGCATTAGAATGTGTATTAGTGCTTAATGAACTGTAGGCGCTAGTGGAGATGGTTTTATGTTGTCAAGTAGGCATTCTGGTAAGAATATTTGCAAAATATACTGCTATCATTTCATTAATATATACAATTATTTTAATAGAGTGTGTGAAACGCTTCTAAAAAATACGAACAATTATTAAGAATAGGCTTTAAATATTTTAATTGTATATTTTTGGATATTAGCGTATATTACTCACAAAATATTTTCCTACTTTAAAAAAAAAAGTCATTTTCTATATATAGAAATGAGTAATGGGACGCTTATTTCTCAAGAACCATACATAGGATGGACAAGGTCAATGACTCATTGAATTACATATGGTCTGTAGATTATAGCAAAAATACAATGTCATGTCTAGGTCACCGCTGGGCTGAGCTATGGGGGTGCAAGGTCCCCATAAGAAATGCATGGGGAATGGGGTGATATTCTATCAATAATTGAAAACTATTAATATTAGTGTTCATTTCATACTTTTCGGGGTCGTTGAGATAAATAGTGATAGTTTCTACTTAACAAGCTCAAGTTCATCCCCCACTCCAGGGAATGGGGGGGGGGAGGGAGTGACATTTTAAAAATAATCGAAGACGACTAATATAAGTGTCGAATTCATAGTTTTGGAGGTCGCTGAGTTCAACGCTAACACTAACAATTTCGATGTCTAAGTTAAACCCCCACCCCACGCGGGGTTGAAAGGCGTGACATTTTAAAAATAACCGAGTAGTTCCCGAAGGGAACCAAAATTATTGGTGAACATAGGAATGATTTCTAAAATATAGATTTAATATATTTTTAAATGTTTTAAAATTCTCTGTACAGAAGAGAAATGTTCTGTGAATAATGGAAATACATGATTATAACATTAATTAAAAGATATGCAAAATAACGCATTCATTTCCAAAAATAAATGCTATATAATATAAAAGAAAAATTGCAATTATCTTTAAACAGTTTCCAAGAAAGAAAATGTTTCGGAATATATTAAATATTAATTTAATTTTTCCTATATCTTTCGTAATAGAGAAAAAGACAAGCCATTACTGGCAAAGTTTGCTCCCCATATTGAACCATGCTATTGGGGTGACCGAGAGGTTAGCGTGCTCGCCTTCTGGGTTCAATTCCCGCGGCAGTGTATTGTGGTTGGGAACCCACTTTAACAAAAACTATAGGTCCCATCCTTAGGAGTTCACAAACTCGTATACTACGTTAATAAGAATTCACTCACTCGCTCATATCCTTAGGTGTTACTTTAGCCCCAAATAAAATCAACGTTTCAATAGATCAGGGTCGGATTTTGCAAGGGGTTAAAATGTCTGTAGCCTAGGGCCATAGATCTCATAATAAGTTTATTATCAGATCTATGCTAGGGCACCCGACCCAGGGCACAGAAGTCTACCTACCGGGCAGCGAGGGAACTTGAAATGCCACAGAAAACTGTATGGCGAATTCTGCGGAAACGTTTACAAATGAAATCCTATCGCTTGCAACTGCTACAAGCCTTAAGAGACACTGATTATGCTGCTCGAGCGTCTTTCTGTGCTGATTTTCTCACGTTAATGGAAGAGGATGGGTTCGCCGAAAGGTTACGTTACAGTGATGAAGCGGTGTTTCACCTTTCTGGGAATGTGAATAGACACAACGTAAGGATCTGGGGAACTGATAATCCCCACGCAGTTGTGGAACACCAACGCGATTCACCCAAGGTGAATGTGTTTTGTGCCATTTCCCCTGAAAAGATTTATGGGCCCTTTTTCTTCCTTGAACCTACTGTGACAGGACATGTTTTTCTTGATATGCTGCAACAATGGCTCCTTCCACAGCTCGAAGAGGATAGTGCAGATTTCATTCTTCAATTGGATGGTGCCCCTCCGCATTACCATGGCAGCGTTCGGGATCATCTCAATGAGGCATTGCCACAGCGCTGGATAGGCCGTGCATCTCAGGAGGATCGAGTTCTCATTCGTTGGCCACCTCGTTCCCCCGATCTGTCCCCGTGTGATTTCTTTTTGTGGGGTTTCATAAAGGATCGTGTTTACGTACCACCACTTCCAACAACATTGGGTGACCTTCGCGCCCGCATCACAGCAGCCATTGCAGAGATTGACCGTGACACACTACACAAGGTTTGGCAGGAGACAGACTATCGGCTTGATGTGTCACGGGCAATCTCTGCAGTGTCATTGACACAACAATATATTTCGTCATAACTCAGTTAGATCTGAGAGAAGACGTCCCTCGACGATCAGTTTTCCGGTGCAGGGATGGGGAAGGTAGAATCTAGTGCATTGAAGTACCACCCCGGGCTCGAATTCGCGTGCCTCCCATTACCTATCGGAAATCCGGGACATTCCTATACTGAAATTCATGCTAGCTTAGGAACAAACCGGAAGGAATGCTGCAGCTGAAGTTGCGCAGTGCGATGTTGCCACTAATACAACACGTATCTAGCGGAGGAGCCAATACTGTGATAGAAGAATACTTTCGCTTACTAATTTCTCTTAAGACAAAATAAATTAACAACAGCAAAATCTTATGTACGAACGGGCTAATTTTCCGCGTGACGAGATGCTGTTCTATTGAAAATAGCCTGTGTTATCAAAGATCGGGAAAAATTCATGCCTCAGCTGTTTGTGGAACCAGAAACCACTATTATCATATATACCAGGATAGCATGAAAAATTTATAACTCTCAATATTTAAAAAATGTAATACGGCTATAAATATTGATATTTTGTGAAGTGGAAAAAATGGGTATATTAATATATACATTTTAACAGGTTAAAAGATTTGATACGTGCCGTATATTACAACAGAAT